>PVKB01008297.1:0-18463 GCA_004027205.1 Ctenodactylus gundi | reverse complement strand
GACAGGAAGCAGGGAGATGAATTTGTGGAAAAGGAGAGATGTGGGAGGGGGTGGGAGGTGGAAGAGGGGAGGCAGTAAAAGCCAAGTTGACTCAATATGAATGTGTACCAATTTCTCAAGTTTAATGTAACTATTGTAAATCACAAATATATAATAAAATTAACTTGGGAAAAAATGAAATAATCACTATGAGCCAGACTATTTGAAACATGGACTATTACGGAACAGGGGAAGAGGCCTGTGTGTCCCACTTCCAAAGAACTCCAAAAAGACTGTAATGTTGTTCCCAATCGCCTGATTATACATCTAATCACAGAGCAAACAGAGCAAACTGAAAAATGTTCATCACAGCTTTAATTTCTTATTTTACCACCTTTAATGCACCATAAATTAATCCTGTAATTAAGTTGTGAAGAACACAATTATGCTCTTATTTTATTCTTTGGATGCTAAAATGATGTTAATGTGTTCATTATAATCTTCTTTTAAGACCTGCAAATTTTTAGCCTTTTTTTTTTTAAGAAGGTATGCCCTTCCTTGGTTTTTTTCCAACTTCCTAATGTGGAATAAAGAAAAAGGGGACAGAGAAAGGAAGGAGATGACAAAGTAGAGAATTCTGTTACTTTTCTATCTCTGAAAAGCTATGAACACCATCTAAAATGACTATCACAACATTAATATAATTGAAAGAAATGTACACACAGGAAGAGAATAGGTATTGTTGGGGACTACAGGAGTTCACACTAGAGTTCACACCCAAATGTCCCATTAAGAAGAAACAATAACTACCAAGTACCTGCTGAATATCAGCACACGGAAACTCAGGCCCACATTTACAAGTCTTTCAATATTTTCAAGTGTCTCTATAAATTCAAATTTTCCATAAAATTTCCCTATTTTTAAAGGATGGCTACATTGCTTATTACATTCTCGATACTAAGCCATATATATCATCCAGCATCAATCTATGGATCCTAAGTTTGAGTCTATGATATAATTAAAGGTGAATATCTAGTTGTAAGGTGTTTAAAGGCCTACACAGCAATGTGGTGGTTCTCCCTAAGGACACGATAAAAATCAGGATGGAATCCTCAAGCTCTTGTCCTTATCTGGGCCAAGACCCAAGCTTCAATATTCAAAATCACTTCTTTAGTGCATATGTATGGGCAATGCATGTGTGCTCCATGTTAATTAGGACGCATGCAGTTTCAAATACGTGTTTCTAGTACAGACTTCCTTCTGGAAATCATGGGGCACTGTGCTTGGAACTCAAACTTTGTAAATCTAGTGTTATCAGAAGAAAACAAGTTATAAGCAGTTTCTGAAATATTGATTATTCTTAATAAATTGAGACGAATGGAAAAGTGAATTCAGGAACCACAAAAACTCAGAACTAAGTATTCAAAGAAGTAACAGATAAAACTTTAACATTTCAAGAAATTGAGTGCATCCAGTCATTTAAACAACAAATATTGAGTGGCTAACATATACATCCCACACTAGGAGCTCTTTGATCTTTACAGCAGCCTATGTCTTGCTCTGGGTTCCTGCGGAAGTACAACCTGTGACAGAAATTTGACTGCAAGTTACGTGTGTGAAAGGTAATTGCAGGACACACTGGCAGGAGAATCAAGAGGCAAACTAGAGGTGGGGAGGCAGCCAGTGAAGGGTGAAACAGCAACGGCCATGGGCAGCTGGAGCTCAGTGTCTGGGGCAGAGGAGCCGGGCCACATATGGTACCTCCCATTAGCTCATGTCTAAACACTGTTGCTGGGAAACTACTGCTTTGGTATTTTTGGTTGCCACGCTTGTGGCAGCCAGAGGCAACACTCAGGAAAAGAAATGCAGGAGCTGTCAATAAAAGTTGGGCTAACTCATCTAGAAACAGAAAAAGCCTAAAGGATAGAGGTGGAGGCTGAATAATTTCTAATACAGCCCGAAAGTAGGCCTCGCCACTATGCTTGTTTTACCAATGGGCAGGTGTGCAGAATTCACCCCACCAAAAGCATGCCCGTGAGGAGCAGGCGACCAAAACACCTCAAGGCACAGGGACACAGTGGGAACAAATCGCAACTACTTCGACAAGCCTAAGACAAAGGACTAGCAGTCCACACATTGGTCCCAAGGTTTAGACGTCAACACCACGTCAGCATTCAGGGCTTTGACCCAATGATGTCAATACTCTGCGGGAATCATCAGACATCAGACATCACTATGAGCAGCGATAGCGAAAGAGGAAAGTGACAGGATAACCAAAGGAGCTGGTGCCAAGGAGTAGCCAGGTACGTTCTGGAGACTTGGATGCCATCTCATGAGAAAGTGAGGGTGCACCTATTTCCTAGACTAAGCAGAGGCCTGTGAAAATTCCTAGTGATCAAATTTTTATCCACAAGTCAGATACAACACGTTGAAGGTATACGAGACTTCCAGGTATGCTTTCTGCTGAAGATTATGCCAGTAATTTTAAGTGACATTGATCAATTACCGAACTACTCAATGTCAGTTAGTATATTTGCAAACTGAATGCAAAATGAATCACTAACACTACCTTGGTATAACTCCACTGCATATAAAAATTGTTTAACTGCCTAATGAACACGTAAAAATAAAATTACCGAGTTATTGTTCTTACAGAGGTGATTAATAATTATACATTGACTTTTCCACTATGCTGTTGAATAACTGAACTGGAGGATTTATGGATTCTCTTTATAGGATTTTTTTTTCTATTATAGTATTTGTGAGTATTTCCAAACTGCTTCCCTTACTAGAACCTAAGATTCTTGGGAATTGTTCAATGCTGTGATTGAGAGAGAGCCTGGCACACAGTAGGTGGTTGGGGAGGAAGAGAGGAAGGGAGGGAAGGAAGAATAAAGAGAGGAAGAAAGAGAGAGAGAAAGAGAGGGAGGGAGGGAGAGAGAAAGGGAGGGAGAGAGGAAGGGAGGGAGGAGAAAGGGAAGAAGAGAAGAGAGAAAGGGAATGAGAGATGGGGGTTGCTTTGCGGCTAGACATTATTTTTACATTTTCAAATACAGCAGAGAACTAGATGATCACAGAAGACACAGATACGGGTTCAGATCTTGGGTGCACCACTTTTGACCTATAGTCATGTCATCTGACCTCTCTGAAAGTCCATTTTCTCAATTATAAAATGATGTCTGTCTTATTTTAGGTTCCTTAAAGTAGACCGTGAGATAAAGACTTAGACATAATGATTTTTTGGTGGCAGATGAGGAAATGAAACTTAGATAAACACAGGAGACAGGACTATTAGGCATGGATTTATGAGTAGTTGTGCTGTGGTACCAATCCTATGGGTGTGCCTTGAAAATGATATAAAACATGATTCAGAATCTTCACGCAGGTCAGGGAAGTTGGAGCAAAATCTCTGCCTATTTATTCTCACAGTTGACAACTTCCTCCAAGGTCGGGACTGCCTCTACTTTCAGGTACTATCTGTGCACAGAAGAACAAGTCCCATGATGCCAGATAAAGCCATCAGGCAGAACAAAAGACTGAGGTATTTGAAGTGAGGAGATGTCATGATGGGAGTCACCACTGCAGATGAACTCAGATAAGCCCCACACAGACAGGGCAGGCCATCACCAACATTTGCTCCCACAAGATCTATACCAGCTCCATAGAACTACCTTCCACACTGGAAGTTTAAGATGAGAAAATGTACAGACAGCACCAACCACAATGCCTGCCCATAGCAAACTACCTACAAATTGTTTTGGTCATTGTTCTTATTAAACATAGTGGTAAGAATTAAAATTCACAAAAGGGAATGCTTGAACTTACAGGTCAACCCTACATTCTTGATGTCATTGTGAACTAATGTCTTTTCCAAGTTTATGAGTTACAGCAGGAAAGTAAATATGACCATTACCCTCCCCAGAACCCAATGGATGTGGAACCGACACTGAAGGACATGCTAATTCCCTGTTCTGCCTTACTTTGTATTTTGGGATGACTTGATCTTTCCTGACAGTTCTGAGAGAAAAGAACATCATGCACATACATTTTATTGCTAACTGTGCTAAATTACAAACTATGCCATCACCTCCACAAAAATCTTAAAATATATGCATGCTTTATATGCAAAAATCGAGGCCTTACTCTATAGGTGTATTTATCACAGTGCAGTCTTTCCCTTGCTAAACAACATCACCCATCAGCAGTACTCCCCTGGAAGCGGACACGGAAGATTCAAGGGCCAAGAACTTGTTTGAAAGATCATCTCAGGAAAGCCCAACAGAGCAGCAAGACAAGAGAAGACGATGGCTGACCGGGCATGTGTTACCAACCCGTCATCACAGAGCACACAAGGAACATGGGAGGTCAGTATGGTGCACACATGCTAGCCTTATCTCACCTGAGGAACGAGGGATCCCCGACACAATACACAAGTGATTCTCTGATGCTGTGTTTGCCCAGCAGAATGGATTCCAATGGCCAGAAAAAGCATCAGGCAGTTAGAAGTCAGGCAAGAAACCTGATCCTATTACAGCATGCTCCAGATGCATAGGAGTGCAGCACCAGCAGAGTCCGGTCACACAGCTAATGGCCTGGAGGATGGGGACTACTGTAATATAGATATAAAAAGGTATAGTAGGAGCACAGAAGAGCCTCCCATGGGAGCAACTCCACAGACACATGTTGAAGCCACAGAGAGAGGACTGGCTCCACAGACTTTCATGAGGCCAAGGACTATGTCTGTCTTTTTTCCCATTATTTTTATTAATCTACAAATGTAATACATAGTATTTGCAATGAATTTGGGTGTTTCATACATCTATGTATCACATCGACTTCGCAATCCTTCCCATCTTCTACCCTCCCACCCCCTCTCTGTCCCTTCCCCGGCTCCAGCTATCACTTCATACGGTTCCAGAGAATGTCTGTGTTCTGGGTTTTCCAAGTCCGAGAAACCATACAGTGTTTAACATATTAATCTTCCACGCCTAAGTCACTTCACTCAAGTCACCACTCTACCCCAGCTTCCTATTCCTCTAACGGGTCCGCAGTAGTCAAATCTTGGTATCTCCTTTCTGACTCCAACCAATCCCATCATTGGGATATTCACCAAAAATTTTTTTTGCCGTATTTTCCTACAACTTTGTTGTTATTGTTAAACCTGGCCTTACCCACCAACTCACACTAGAAAATAATTATAAGCATGTAGTTCAAAAGACTAGTTAATTTGGGAGAGAAGAGAAAAAAAAGAAAATTCAATTGCCTTAGCTGAATACGGGAAGGTGCATATTTGTACATTCACAAGGTTATCTTTACATCTAGGATAAACTTTCATTAGTGACCTAATAAGTGAACTGCTACAACAAAACAAAGTCAAAACCATATCACATCGCTACATTAAATGAACTTAAACGCTTTAAGTATGTCTGTCTTCTTTACCGTGGATTCCCCAGGCCCCAACACATTCCGTTCAGTGAATGCATTTGGAGGGGTGGACGACTGCACTGACTCAAGGCAATAGCCCTGCATCTTAAAAGATGAGTAGGAATTCACTAGGTACTGCAGAGTAAAGCACACTCAGAAGTATGTAATTATGTTTTTAAAAAATACCTCAGCATCAGAGACCCTGCCAACACAACACATTACTTCCTGAAAAACCTATAAAAGTGTGTCCTTTCATAGTGATGCAACCTTACTTCCTCTAACGTATTACTTTTGCCTTCTGCAGCAATAAAAACAACAAAAAAGTCTAATTTCCCCCTTAAGGTATCTGGTAACAGGCCCTCTTTTCTAAAAGTTAAACATCCCTGATTCCTTATCAGTGTCCCAGAATGGGAAGATCCATCCAGATATAGTTAACCATATAATGTTATACTTGGAGTCCTTAGACCACAGTGTAGAACAGTGTTGAGCAGTGACTTCGATGTCTTCCAAATCTGAGTTCAAATTCTGGCACCGTCAGTCTCATGATTTTAAGTGACTTGGCTTCCCTGAGCCACACTCTTTGATCTGTGAAACGAAGCCCAGCTCCTGGAAGGTGCAGCGAGCGTTTAATCAAGGTCACTGTCTTCCATGGAGACTCCTGGCCTTTCTTGCACCATGCCGCTGCTAAGCCATGTCTCTCTGCACCCCTGGACCCGTGAAGCTTCCATCCCAAACAAGGATGCAACTGGATAAACACCCATGTCACCCACGCCTCAACACAGAGGATTCCGATCTGGGCTTCTCTCCCTCCTCTCCAGCAGCTCAGAGTTCAGCAGCTGTCCCTGCTCCTACAAAAGCAGGAATAAATCCTGCACACTTGTTCACCTGCTGAGCAAAGGGACTGATTACCCAAGAACGGGAAGTGTCGCCCCAAGAAATCAATACAGATGAGGCTCCGAGAAGGTTGGCTGGCTGCACAGGATTAGGTATTGATCTCGCTTGTTTTTCCAGTTACTGTTCTCTGCTCACCACCTGTGGAGGCCACTTCTAATCTCCCTCTAATACCAAACAAGACAAGAGAGCTCAGCCCAGAGTGGACCTGGTTCACGACAACTGGAGAAGATGAAGGAATTCCTGGTACTCACGTCTGAACAATCATGAACATGGTGGGTAAAGATCCTTCCGATGCCGCATGACAGCTCAGGGCAGGAGAAGAATTTAAGAAGAGCCAAACACATGAGCTGAGCCAGACTCGATAAAACTCGGAGATGCCCCGAAGTCAGGGCGAAGAAGTCATTTATATACAAGATTTATTCTATGATTGCAGCTGTAGGAAACAAAAGTAAAGTTTTATATTAAAATCCCTATGAACATAGTAAGGAAACGCTGAGAGAACACTGTTTTGCCTACCAGACAAGGGTGACGGGGTTAGCGATCATACTGAACCGTAGTGCCTTTTTTAGGAAATGGAAGCATTAGCTTTTCTAAAATTTTATCATGTATTTTAAAAGATATAAAATTCATCATACATTTTGAACCATTAATTCCTCTAAAAAGTAATAAAGAATGTACACAAGGGTGGCTAGAAGCTGAAAAGCACACGCTACTTCTAGAAACAAGAGTTGAAAGCAGCGACAGGCTGGTTGTGAAGCCAGGATGGGCTGGGGCTCCGTAACAACCCTTAGTATTCTCCTTATAGAGTGGAGGACCCAGACCAGCTCAGGAATAAAAAATTAAAATTTTTAAAAAGTATATTAAGGCCAAGAGATGTTTGGCTAGTCAACAAACATGTAGCCGTAATTGCATTAGGAATGGAGAAAAAATAAAATTCAATTAATAGCTCAGACTCTAGGACTATTTGAGATGGATCTAATTAAAAAGCTCTAACTCACTAATCTATTTCACTTTTATCACGTTTGCAGGAATGGGCCTCTCTCATCTTTGCAAACCAATATTATTCTATATGAGACGTAATCATCGAGCCCATTTATTTTACTACTGACTACTGTTGTACTATTTCACACTATATCCAAGTATCTAGTAAAAAAAGAAATCCAGTAATAGAACATACAACTGTATCTATTACTGCCCGCTTCTGTAGACTGCTCCTGGCTACGTAAGATCCTTATTGGTCCCTGCTTATTGATGCTTATATAGAATCAGTCTCTAATTCCAATGTAAGAGGCAAACTCAATAGTCTTCCCAGGTAAGATTTCGATTCTCAGTTGGAAATAAAAAAGGCTTTGCTGCAGCCACTCTTCTCCTGAAATCGCATTTCAGTAATGCGGTTCCGTCTTTAAGTAAGATAGACTTCTGAGTGCGATCAAAATGTACAGTAAATGTTTACATTTTGTAATGATTGCAAGAAAACACACGTTGTCATTAATGTCCCCCACAATGCTTCCCCTTGCTTTGAACACACTTGTCCTGCTGTCCTGGTCACCTTCTGAAGCAGGTCTGGAAGTCCTCTTTTGTATCTTGACAAGTTGTGATTAAAAATGTCATGAATGCTGCAGCCCAGCGTCGTCCAACTAAGTGCAGTCTCATAAAAACAGTCCAGTACATCCTCCTCCTCCTCCTTAGCTACAATATCTGGCACTAGGGGACTTCTGGCTCTTCCACACAGTCAAAATAATCATGAAAGGAGAGTGTTTTACATCAATTCAAGATATCAAGGTATTTGTGATAACACAATGACACACAAAAAAAAAGACTTCTGGAACTGCTTCAGAAATTGGCAAGAGTGATATATCTGTTCAAAGTGAGGGGCAGCATTTTGGGGGGCCTAAAAACATCTTTTAGGGTAGTAATTTTCCAATTTAAATGTTCACAATAATTTTGATCATTCCCATCTACAAAGGGGAGAAATTCTCAAAAATTGATAATACAGTGGTATTGGGACACACTTAAAAGAAGTCAACATGGAAAACTGGGCTTGTTCTCAAATCACTGGTAGGAAAAAAAAAATGACTTGAGACCAACTATTCCTAAAGCAAAGATACTCTTTTGGTCGCTGCTTCTCAATGTTACCTACTATGAGCCATAATTACTAAAGCAAGCGACCGCAATTACTTTCCTCCCTGCATCCATGTCCTTTTTCAATGTGACTTTGAAACTTTACTAAGAAGTAGAATGCATTTGTCTCACTCTCTGAATATGGGTTAGCTTTCTAACTACTAATTTGTTCAAAAGAACATGAGAGACTAACACAGGTGTCAACAGAGTCTAAACAGAAAATTTCCACTTCTATCCCAACCTCCTACTTTTAAAAGCAGCATGCCCTTCTACCTGATGGATGGGGCCAGAGAAAGCCAAATGAAACAGAGAGTTAAATAAGATTGAGCATCTTTCACTTGGACTAGAATGTCCTGGGGTTAATTTAAAAATCACTCATCCTACCAAAAGCCAGGAAGATCTCAAACTATCTTTTTAAATCAATAGAAAAGTACGATAACTGAAAGTTTTAAAAGTTAATAGACAGGCTCTATAGCAGAAGAGAAGGGGAAGAGAAGCAGTGAATGGCAAAATATAAAAATAGAAATTATCTAAGAAGGACAACATAAAGAATATGTAAGCCATTTACAGATCCAAAAATGCAGATTCTCAAAGGTTTTGGGGGGTTGATGGAAGATTTAACATTCGTGCAATTTAAGTCTATGAAGGAGAAGAAAGAGCAAAAGACTGAAAAGTACTCAAAGAAATAATGTCTAAAATGTTTTGAAATACAGATAATCACAAACCCAAAGGTTCAAGAGGCTAAGCAAACTCAAAATAAGGCTACAAATATTTTAAAACACACATCAAAGGAATTTTTTTAAAACAAAGACAAAGAAAAAATAACCGAAAACAAAAAATCAAATCTTACTGATAGGGTAAAAAAAAATCTTTTTTTGAATGGCAATGAATTTCCTACCAGAAACAATGGAGACAAGAAGAAAATGCCACAGCATTTTCAAGCACTGAAATGTGTAAGTACATTCAGTGAAAACAGCCTTCAACAAGTAAAAAGAAACTAAAAATATCTTAGATGACGAAGACCAAGATGTCACTAGCCTATCTACCCAAAAATAATGAAAATTTTTGTCTAAATGGAAGTGAAATAATAGAAGAAACTTGGAACATCGACAGGAAGAATAATATGGACACACAAGATATCTTTTTAAACTGATAAATTATGTTGACTGAAAAAAATAATAAAATATGAGGACTTATATGGCAAAAGCAACAAACCTCTAATGAAGGAAATCAAGACATTCCTAAATAAATGGAGAAATATACAATGTTACGTTGAAAGACCAAATACAGTAAAGATGTCAGCCCCCCAGCAACTGTATGTATAAGCCTTATGCAATTCCCTTCAATATCTCAGCAGAATCCTCTGAGGATACAGAAAAAATTATCCTGAAATGTATATGAGCACACAAATAATAAACAAAGCAATTTTGGAAAAGAGTGAAAAGGAATTAATCAATGCTGGTTTAGGTGTTAGATATTCTCTCAAAAAGTTTATGTGTGGGAGGTTTGGTACCAGAGTGGTGGTGTGGCCCTTTAAAAGGTAGGGCTGAGTGGGAAGCCATTAGGTTATTGGGGGCAATGACCTCCGATGGGAATACTGATTTCCCATATACCTCAAAACAGTTAAGTTTTTATGCAAGTGTGAGCCTGACCCAGAGTTGCTGTCTAGCTCCCTGTAGGAGACGTGATGACTGCTCCCACCAGTGTCACCTGCTATGATGTGACACAGCCCTGAGCCCTCACCACAACTAAGCAGTGAAAGTGCTATGCCCTTGACCCTTAAAAACTGTGAGCTAAGTAGCCCAGCTTTTCTCATCTGTAGCCTCCTTGACAATTCCATGAGAGTGATGAAGGAAGAAATGAGTAATACCAAGAGTCAAACCAACTTTAGGACTTATTCTACTGCTACAATCATCAAGACGGCATGGCAGTAGCAGAAAGGAAGACAAAAGATCAATGGATAGAAGAAAACTTGCCATCAGACCCACACAAACATGCCAACTGATTTTAACAGAGTGCAAACGCATTTCAATGGAAGAAGTACAGCTTTTCAAAAAATGAACGAGAAGCAACTGGATATCTACGAGGAAAAATAATAATAATAACCATCAGAGACCACAGTGGGTGTGGCTTTGAAGGGATTGCTTTGTCCCTGGAACTTCTTGTTCATTTTCCGGTTGCCGTAAGCTGAGCAGGTTAAATCTGCCACATGCTTCTGCTGTGGTGTTCTGCCTCATTATAGACTCAAACAATGAAGCCAACTGACCATGGAGTGAAACCTCTGCAACTCTGAACCAACACAAATTTTTCATTCCTTTAAATTATCTCTTGCAAGTCTTCTATCACAGTGACAGAAAACTGACTAATATATCAAAATCAAGGGCTTTTGCCCTATGAAAGACAAGCTGGAGGACGGAAGAAAAATTTTCAGCAGAGAACTGGATCCAGGGCCTTTTCACTGAGCAATAGTACATGCCCAGCCCTGTCTTGTTTTTAAAGATTCTCATTGAGTTGCCCACACTGAGCTCAAACTTACGATTCTTCTGCCTCATTCTCCCAGACTTGTTGGATTACAAACATGCATCACTCTATCTGGGGGGAAAAAAAGTTTTTGAGAACAACACACATGACACTAGAATATGTAAAGAATTCTAAAAACAAAACTTAATAGTAAAAACTAAATGAAAGTAATGAAATCAGAAAATGAGCAAAGGACATGAAGAAACACTTTGCTTATAAGAGTATATAAATATAAATTATTAAAGCCCATAAAAAGATGTCCAAAGTGTTTGGCCATTAGGAAACACAAATTAAAATCAAACTATCACTACTCTTCTATCAGAATAGCTCAATTTTAGAAGACATCATTACCATCTCTGGTAGAAATGTAAAATGATCCAGCCCCTGAAAAACAGATTAGCAACAATTCTGTATACAAATACTTAAAGAGGTCTTATTTGTAACAGCCAAAAACTGGAAACTACCCAACTGTCCTTTAGTGGGTCAATGGAAATATAAACTGTGAGGCATCCCTGCTGTGGTCTAAATGTTTGTGTGCCTGCACTGCCAAATTCATAGTTTAAAATCCTGGCCCCAAAGTAGATGGCATTAGGAATGGGAGGTAGAGGAGGTAATTAGGTCACACGGCAGAGTCCTAATGATTAGATTTAGAGAGCTTGAAAAGACCACAGCAAGGTAGCTCGTCTTTTCTACCATTAAGTCTTTTCTACACAGCAAAAAGGTACCACACCCAAGCCAAAAAGCAAGCCCTTACTAGACACCACGTGTGCTTCCATCTTCAACTTCCAAGTCTCCGAACCTGTGATTAATAGATCTGCTTATAACTAACTAGCTTATGAATTTTTGTTACAGTAGCCTGTAAAGATAGGACAGCTTCATGCCATGAAATACCCAGCAATTAAAAAAAAAAGAAAAAAGAAATGAACCACTGACAACAGATAACTTGGATGAATCTCTAAGGATGAATGCTGAGGGAGGAGAAAAGGTCAATTCCCAAATATTACATACTGTATTATCCCATTTATGTAACACTGTTAAAATGATATAATTATAAAAACATAGAATAGATAGCAGTTACCAGGGATGAAAAAAGGGGTGAGTACAAACAAGAGGTGGAGGTGGTCAAATACAATGCATCTTTTTGATGATGGACACCTTATGCATCTTGATTGTATCAATGTCAATATCCTGGTCTTGACATTGCATTGATACTATAGTCTTGCATGTTACCATCGGTGTAGGATTACACAAGTTTTCTTTGTATCTCCCACAACTGCACGTGAATCTGTAAGTATCTCAAAATTCAACGTTTAATTCAGAAAGAAAAACAAAAGAAGATGGCAGAAGTGATACTAAGTGGATGCCTCAAGAACCTTCCACAGTTCTTTACTCAGACCCTACTCAGATGTGAACAAGCCTGGGCTGGCTGATACAGCATACAGGGTCAAGTGAAACAGAAGAACCCCTGTTGAGACCACCGGAGGCCAGCTAGATCCAACCCAATCTGGAACTCAACTGTCAACACACGACTGAACCCAGCCGAGACCACGAGACACATCCATATGGACCTGTCACGTAGATCTACAAAACAGTAAGGCCGAGTGAATGGTATATTGATTTTCAACACTAAAGTTTTGGATGATATACTACATAGCAAAAGCTAGCTGACACAAGACAACATTTTTTATGTATTTTAAATCCAATTTATCTTAGAAGGTTCTCTCGGAAGGTAAGTTGGATGTTTTAAAAGTCTGCTGTGACTCAATTGGACATTTAATGAGCTCCATTAAAAAATATTTTAAGCCATAAAGAATAGGGGTGGTTGAACCTGCTTATAGGAGCACACTAGGCTCACCTCATTAGGGAGGCAAAGTGGCCTGGTACCCAGGCTTGGATCCTTGATAACCTCCTCAGCATTCATCACGGGCCATCAGTACTGCCCCTAGCACCATGAACAATAGCAATAGCTCTGTCCTTAATGAGCTTCACAGAATAACTGCTGTCCAGACACTTGACCTCCAACTCTGCTTCACTCAGTCCTTACCAAAAGCTCACCATATGGAAGCATGTCCAAAGGCCTCAGCACCATCCACTCTTCAAGGTATTTTAAGTACTATCCTCGAGCTAAGCCACACCATCAAGGAATGAAGGGACCACATTATTTTGGCCCTCACAGAATTGCCTTTATTGAGCTGCACTTTGGCAATTAGCCCTTCATAACCTGTAGAACTTGAGAACCCCACAAAATTTACTATCATTTTTGGGCTGACGATGGGACTGGGAGCCTTACTCAGCATGAACACCTGTAGAAGAAATCTCTGACGTTCCAGTCCCAGAACAACAACACCGCGCCATCACAGCTGCCTTGTATTTCCCACATGGTCCTCATGTTCATGTCAATGACACACTTCTCCACGTGTTTAAGCAGCGTGAAGCCAAACTGAGCATTGCAATTATTGTTGAACAGTGAGAGGGCTCAGAGCTAGACATCATCAAGACACTAGATGCAACTCAACTCACTTGTAACTTCACTACCAGTCACTCCAAAGACGATACCTTCAACCAAGGAATCTTCATGGCCCTGAAGCATGGCACAGTTAAGATGACACATATGGGAGTTGGCTTTTTAATGAAGCCTTGTCCACCTGATGACATAGCCATCAAGCCATTGCCTTTCATGCCCGGAAGATGAGCAGACAGAGAAAACTCTGAGAGTAAAGACCTGGAATGTGTCAAGAATTAAGTATATGCTCTCATTCCTCAAAACACCTGAGACTCAGAACTGAGAACCTGTATTATTAACAGGACAACCTGAAGTTCCAAAATGCAAAGCGACTCTCCTAAAACTCACATGACTAACCAATGGGCAAAGCCACTGTACAAACTCTAGTATAATTCTGAAGCCCACATTGTTTATTCTAAACCAGGGTTGGTGAACTGGGACCTATCGGCCACAGTCCTTCCACTATTGGCTTTTGTAAATGCAGCTAATTCATCTGTCTACATATTATCTACAGCTGTGTTTACACACAGCAGCAGAAATGAGTGTTGACAACACTCTGTGGTCCACAAATCCTACAATTTCTACTACTTCCTTCTTCTCAGAAAGTGTACTGACCCTTTACCCTAGACAGAGTCCTAGCCAAATGAAATATTAAACAAAATGCTTATTTTTCAGAAAGTACATACTTTGAGCATCCGATAAAAGATCAACTCTGCTGCTGGAATACTGTTTATGGTCACCTCCTAAACTCCTTGTTTGCTGTGATGTCTTTGCAGAACCAGGAAACAGTTCAGCCTATGGCCATAGAGTTCTGAGTTAACCTCTTGCAACTCAAACAAATGCGGTCTTTTATCTGCAAGGCCCAGAGGGCAGGCCTGACTAGGCTTACCAACCACACTTAGCTTTCTTATGTGTAGTTAGTTTGCCATGAAATGTTCTGGAAAGTCAAAGATATAACATTCCATATACATATTTTGTATCCATGGGAGCCAAGCCTTGGCTGAAAGAATCTGGGTCCTATGCAATTTCTTGACTTTCAGTCTGTCTGATCCCTGACACGCATGTAGAACAAGAGTCAGAAATCATCTAAAGGTTTCTTCAAGTTATCGTGCCAGACACAGGCTTCCTGGCAATTGTATCCTTTAGGGGATGATCTCTCTCAGTCTTTGAGTTTCTTCTGCATTATAATCAGATGCAGAAACTCAAGCCAACAGTGAAATCAACAGAGAAAAGCTTCAGGCTGTTGGTTTGTCATCATCCCACAACACCCAAGGTTTTCCCTGTCAGAACATGAATCCACGGTCCTGGTAATTCTGAACTGCACCAGGGAAGGGAGCCATGCCCCCAGAGAAGTCTTTTCATTCATATGCTTGAGGGTGGCAGCTGGATAGGGATGGGTACTAGAGCACAGAGAATTGTAAGGACTAGGATGAGTAGGAGGTGCAAAAATGGAGAAGTAAAAGGAAAGGAAGCAAGATGAACAGAGTGGCGAGTGGGTGGTCTACAAGAAACAGGAGAGGAGTTGGACATGGGCATCCTTAAGGCAGGGCAAAAGAAAGGTAGCGCATCAGTTAGAGGAGAGAAACCAGTGGGGCAGGAAACAGAAGAGGATGGCTAGTGCTGAAAAGTGGTCTGAAAGCAGAAAGACTGATGAGAGAGGGGAGGAAGATGGTTGGATGACTAGAGAATGGAGGCTCAGGAGGACCAACTTTTCCCAAAGCCACCTACATGGGCACAGGGACTTCTGTCAGACCAGCTCCAGCACTTATATTACATCTCTGCTCTTCATTCCATGACAAATGCCCGGCGTGATACATCCATCTCCCACCCTTCCGGCCCAGAGGGTCCACCAACCACAAAAATGGTGTGAAGGTCTAGGTTTAAGAGTGGTCATGGAAACAGCAAAAAGAAACGCAGCTGTGATCCTAGCTCTTGGCCTTGGGATGACATGTCGTTTTGTCCCTCAGTAGGCTGAGACTGATGAACGGGCCAGGATGGAGCAAAAAGCCTTAGAAAAGCAGCCCTAAAGCTAGAGTTGGGAAAACGGGAAGAAGCCAATGGCCAGTCTAACATACTACATTTTCAAAGCCTTTTTACATCACTTATGTCACTGCATAAATAAGGGGACACCAGTGAGGAGACCATGTCCATCATACCAATAGGAGGGCACTGAACACCTGAGGAAGGAACAATCTTAAGCCAGCCTGGACGGCAAAGCAGGGAGAACAAAAACTTGGGCCAAAAGGGGGGAAGCAAATAGGAGGGATCCCAAAACGTGACTGAGTCCAGGCAGGCAGCATGACCCTGGAAGAGGGTTTCATGAAGATGCAGATTCCCAGGCTTCAGCTCAGATCTATCAAGTCAGATTCTCCCAGCCAAGAGGCCTGAATATGCATTTCAACATTTCCCCTCACTTATTTCTGATATTCACCGAAGCTTATGAATTACAGCCCAAATTAGTGATCTAATGTCTTCCTTAACGACCCCCATTCTGATGGACATTGAGAGGTAAACATCCTGGCTCCTTCATTCACACGGCCCTCAGGGGCAACTTCCTATTACCTGGTACCCAGTGATAGCTCCCTTTTTCTGCCTGTCTTCCTTCCATGTTCTTCTCCCGAGATCAACTCAATTAACTACGTGCCCTTGAGTTCTTATCTTATGGTTGCTTTGGGGAATGTCTGTAACCCTAAGTAGACAAAGCCAGAGATACTACATGATGATATATGTGGTTTAAGTTGTTTTTCAATGATACATGTACAATAATTTTTATGTTCTAGGTAGCAGATTCTATACAAATCTGAGAAAGGCACAAGGTAGGAAAGGGACTGGTGGTAAGAGAACTGAGCTTCCAAAATCAACCAGATATGATTCTCATCTCTAACAGAAGTGACTATTTCAGGTGGCGAATTCTGGTCCAAGAAGACATAGGCAATTAAAGACTGGAACAGCAGGAAATGAAGAATGTAAGCAGCTATTCTTAGGTCTCCAGATTAAACTCCTGGATTTATAATAGGGACAAGAATCACACTGACCACCATCCTATACAAGTGGAAATTCACCAGTCCTCAATAGGCTATTTGTATGTCACTCACCTTCCTAGAAGTATTGAAAGTGAGTGGAAATAGCATTGTCCTCATTCATTTCATTTTTCAGCAAGAGAAATAGGACACAGAGAGGTCCAGATCCACACACACCATCACAGAGCTAGCTCACAGCCTGGAAACACTTCTGCTGTCACCAGGAACGTATTTGAGGAATAAGTCAGCCCGTACTCCACTGTGAGGGAAGCTTTCTCAGCCAAGCTAAACTGATACCTGGTAAGGGAACATCAGCGGTACCCTGGTCCCAGGCAGCTCTGGTGTTCAGGGGAGGGTCTGCCTCCAGAAAAGAGGATCCTTATTTTTCTCATAACTAACCTCCCAAACAAAGCCTGTGTTTCCCACCTCCTTACCAACCAACCTATCCCACTGGACACTTTCTAACCCGAGAGTCAGAGGGAGAGCAGGATTTTGTTGCCATAGCAACTCAGTCAGGTTACAAGGCAGCAAAGTCCTGCCTTCACAGTCAGCTCAGTGCACCTGTCAGTGGCCAAAGCAACTTTAAGTCAGCCTACAAGGTTAATTTTCCTGAAGCTTCGTCTGCATGGAATCATCAGCCCAAACCACACCATTAATTCAGGGCCGAACGGTCTCTTTCCCCCAACTCATACCAAGGAGATCAGCTCAGGTGTACATAACATGGCCTACTAATCAGAGCCGTGATCTCTGAACATTTCATAAGCTACATCCAAGGGCACATGAAAATGCCCACTACAGCTACAGCTGACCTCCATCACCTGAGTCCTCCCTTTCAGTTCCGGGCACCGAAGGGGAATCACACAAGGAGGCACCAGCCCCAAGAAGGAAAAAGGAGAGCGCAATGTGCCTAGATGGTTGGCGTTCAGAAAAATCAACGGACCCTGTGGCCAACTCCTTGATCAGAGGGAGATTTTTTTTTAATTTGAATACGAATGTACTACAGATTCAATAATATGTTAGGTACATACAACTTGATAGATCTATGCCCATATTTATCACCTTTGACCACTTTTTTCCAACTTCCTTGGGACTTGTCACAGCTCAGTCCAGACAAGCAGGAGTGTTCTGCTCACTAAGAGGACACTGCCTCACCAGGCATGGTAGAATACACCTGTAATCCCAGGATTGAGAAGACTGAAGTAGGAGAATCACAAGTTCAAGACCAGCCTGGGCTACATGATGAGTTTAGGGTCACCTTGGACAACTTAGCAAGATTCTGCTTTTAAAAAAGAAAGAAAGAAAGAAAAGAAAAGCCCATTGCTCTGTCCCAGCTCTCTTGTAAGTCCTCAACAATCAAACTTGTAACGAGTCAGCACTTTCGAGGGACAGCAAGTCCACTTAATTATATGAGAGATGATTAGAAGACACCACCAACCTCCAACACCCCTCCCCCGCCCTCCTAGCCTCTGATGCTAACCCTGCAAAGAGTACTTGGCAGCTGGAGTCATGATTCCTGCAGTCGTGATGCTCAGAGAGTAAGGCGGCCTGGCACAGATCCCTTCCCACATACAGGTTACAGACTCACACGGCCCATGGGTGTCAACAAGTGACTGCCAGCCAGGGGTGGGGCTATGCCTTTTGTCATGATTTTCAACCCACTGCATCTGCACAACATATTTAAGACTGTAAGTGGCACATTCCAATGTCCTTATGATAGCAAATGAGTCAAGAGAACAGTGAGAACAGCAGTTGCTGTTTCAAACATTTAGCATGTGTCAAGTACTGCACTGAGAAAACTACACCACCATCCTATGAAGTAAAACTTTAAAAAATAATGATAAAATAAATGGTCCAAAAAGCAAAGTAACTCGCTCAAGGTTATACAGCCAGTAAGCAGGGATGCTGGAATTCAAGCTGAAAACCGTGTTGTCCCCAAGTCCCCGTTTGTCTGTGAAGCTCCGCATTTCCCACATCTGAAGAGAGTGAAAAAAAAAAAAAAAAA
>PVKB01008296.1:0-18489 GCA_004027205.1 Ctenodactylus gundi | reverse complement strand
CCACTGGAGCCACAGCCTGAGGAGTAGCAGCTCCTTGACCCGTACCCCAAGGAGTAGCAGCTGCTGGACCCAAAGCCCAGGGATCCGGAGTGAGTCGTCTGGCAGGGACTGCAGAACGTGGTGATCCTCGGGCGGTAGCAGGACGTCTGGCAGGGACCGGACACCACGTAGGACCTATGGCAGCTGGTGGGCTCACAGCAGGTCTCCTGAAGGCCACAGGAGAGAGAGGAACCCAGCTGGCAGGTGCTGGGAGACTGGAGGTCAGTTCTGTAGACCAGGTTGCTGGGATAGGCAGAGCCACAGGAGGAGCCTGAGGAGGGCAGGCGGCTCCCAAAGGAGCAGCAGTTGTAGGACATGTCGAGAGGGGATGTGGGCTCAGCCAATTGCCGTGAAGAGATGTTATCATGCCCCTGTTGCAGCGATATTTATATATGTTCCCTTTAGTGGGTGTGACGCAGTACCAGAAACCCTGCCCACTCTTGAGCATGTCTTTAGAAGTGACAAATTACCCTAGGTTACAATTATAGCAGAGGCCACTCCTGTATCCTTAGCTGCAGTTTAATCATCCGGATTGATGGAAGCCACTCTGCTTCTTGTTCTTTTTTCTAGAAATAAGGTGTGGTTTGTTTTCTTAATAATATTGCTCATAATGTATACAGTGGTCTTATTTCTCACTGAGTTTGACTTTAGGTATTTTAAATGGAATGTGTATAGTTCATACCAGCAGTACACTCCAGAGAGTCACCAATCCCCACTCTAATTATATGCAATGATTTATTTAGCACTTATTATGCAAATAATAAAAGTGTAGCATGATTTTAACTTCATAACAAGCTTATGAGATAAAAGATTTTGAACTTGTTATGAGTTAATTTAGGAATGTAGGCATGAAGGTTTAAAGAAGTCACATAACCTTCAAGTAATAGATCAAAAATATCATTGTGTCAATACCATAAGCCAGATACGTCTGTCTCCAAAGCTAGCAGGAGCTACAGTGCTTTTCTGACAACTTGAAAAGATTGTTATTTCTCTTTCCAGAATCACACATCAAGAACAAATATGACCAATATGGTCTAGAGGCAAAGAAATTATATTTATTTGGGGCTTAATAGGATAGCATCCAGAGAAAACAGGATTTAAGTACTCATTTTTCCCCTTTGAGTTACTGAGGATTTATTCCAAGGCTTTCACACTGAGCTACGTTTATAGTTTATTTTATTATTATTTCGAGACAGGGTCTTGCCAAGCTGCCTAAGATGGTCTCAAACTTGTAATCCTCCTACATCAGCCTCCCAGAGTGCAAGGATTACAGATGTTCAACACCATCAGCGGCTTCAAGTGATGTTAAAGTGTCTTCTGTATTTAAAAAATGGTGGCTGCATTGGAGCTTCAAACAGCAAGGGATTTGGTTGGAAATTTTATTACTTGTTAGGTGCTTGATTGGTCCTAGCCAAAAAAAAAAAAAAAAAAAAGCAGTTCTGTAACAAGGGAGTTGAGCACAGGCTCAGTATGAGTAACTGGGGGAAAGGGTTTATTGTTATTATAGAGGTCAGGGATGGTTAACAATGTCTCAAGAAACTGCCCTATCCCAGTCTCTAGGTTTGTTCAGTCTCAAGTGCAACATATATCTAGTGCATATATGTAGGCAGCCTATTTTAATGGTCCCTGTATGGATAAAGATTTGATTAAAAATGGCCTTGGAAGTTCTTCTTAATTTCTCTAGGCCAACAATACTCCATTTTGATTTTCTTTTCCTTAGTATACACGAACAATTAAATCTTCTTGCAAAAATAACACTTGAAGCTAAGGATACTAGCATTTTACCTGATGTTTCTGCCCGAATATTCTGAGCTTCTTTTTGAAATTCCCCAAACACAGCTTCTGAAGACACAGCTTCTTACTCTCTTTTTCCCTTTGGCTATTATAGCATTCAAAGTTACCATGGCGATGCCCATTACAAACTATCTTCTGTATACCCTCCCATTTAGCTTATCATCTTTAAGCAGCTCATGTTCTATCCACCATGGAGTTATTGCATTCCTTTTCTGCGTGAGGCAGAGAATTTTTTGGCAAACACTCTGACCGTCACTGGGAATAATTGCTGAAAACCGGTATAGCTGTAGCGAGTTGACTACCAATGAAACACATTAGCAAAAACTTGAATTTTAATAATATGCTAACCTTCGCCGACGCAGTGGGGAGTGAGAAATTCGACACCTTAGAGAGTGATTCACTTCACTCCCTGCCGAGTTTCTCTTTCTGCTCATCTCTCTGGAAAGACAAAGCAGCCTGAAATTTACTTTCATATTAAGTAGTTAAAATTATCTCTATCGTGAGAAAAAAAAATCAATGGTAGAAAGAAAAAACCCTGAAATTAAACATGTCTTTTTTTTCCTCCCTGCCTCTTATCATATTCAATTTCTACTTTAAAATATCTATGAGGAATTGAAAAGCAAAGTAAAAGCTACTGATGTAATTTGATCGTCTCAAATTGTTTCATAGATTTCTTTCTAAACTCCCACGGTATTTATTTATCTGCTCGTGGAATGTTCCCGCTACAGTTCTGCTTATTAGTGCGCACTGAACGCATGGCAGTGCCCTGCTCACCCTCACCCTCTACCGCTGTTCCTGTGCGTCACCATTCCTCACCTCAGAACCTGGAGTCCTCATGCCTGGAAGATACTCTCCTCACCTGGGCAGGGGCACCACCCTCAGTACCTGTCCACTCAGGCGATGCCACCTGAGGAAAACAGCCGGGAACCAGCCCCTCGCTTTCTTGGGTTCTTGTGCTCTTGAAGAAAGAACTCAGTCAAGACACAGGTATGTCTCTGTACACGTACAGGGAGAAGTGCCACCGAGGGTGAGTTTGGATTCATCTTTACGTATGAAACAAGAGTTGGTTACTTCTGGGGATCAAGAACTAGGATAATCGTGATGCTTATCAACATTTCACTTAGACGTTACTTTTGAAATGTACAATGTCTTCCTATCCTTTTCAGATGGTCGGTGTTCCCCTGGAGACATTAATGATGTAAAAAATATTTTGGAAAAAAATTAAAAAAGATAAATTCTTAATTTAAACCACATATCAGCCCACAGTAGGAAGGTCTTTCAAGTACAATGCTTTTGCTCATATCTCTGGATCGTAGGCTGTAGCAATCCAGCATTCCTTTTGCCTTGTTCTGAAAATAGAAGTCTTTTGCCTTTCAACTTGAGACTTCACATTTGCTTGGCTTGATGATAAATGTACAATGTATTAATATGTTATGATTGTAAATGTAGTGTATGTTGAGGTCTTGGTTTCTTTAACTAGCAAAGCATGGCACTTTTGACTTTCTCTAAAGAATCCCTCAGGCCTCTAATGTCTAATGCCTGACAGGTGAATAGGCTCCCACCTAAATGACTGCCCCCCCAACAAACAAAAACAAAGTCTTTTGAAACGTATTATCTGAGATGAGAAGGATTTCAGCTTGCATGACACTCACCTGTAGGAGTAGTGTAGCAGATACAAGATCAGTAGGGCTCATGATCACACTCAATCCTATGAGTTAAGATTCACACATATTGGTTGTTCAACCACTATTTATGAATTGAAAGAGTACATTAACTCGCTAAGTTGATAATTTTAGTTTTATCCAGAAGGAATACATGCATATAGAAATAATGCTTTCTTTTTAAAAGTAACTATGTGTCACTAATCACATATTAATTAAAATAACAATTATGGGAGGAAAATTCTATTTTAAAAGATTTTAAAGGAAGAATTCAACAAAATAAAAGGCTGTATGTACAAACTTTAAAAATGAAATATTAAGTGAATATATTTTTGTTAATTAAATGTAACCTCTAAATAAGTCATAACAAAATTCAAGAAGTTGAACTATGAGCCACCTTCAACAGACATAAAGGCGGACATTAAATTTTATTTTGAGCACTTCGAGCAGTTTTTATTGCCTCTATGTGTGAATATGTGCTTGTTGTTTTCTCGTCACAGAAAGTGACATGATTAGAGAAACTATGATTGAAAAGACGTGGTCAGTTAGCTTGGTTAGAAATCTGGACATAACATTAGGTTGCAATATTATCATAATCGAGGCTGCTATCATTTTACATACACTAGAGCCACATGTAATGTCAGACTGTTCCTTAACTCAAATTCTCCGTTATGACCAGCCACCTAGTATCAGCGTTCTGCATAAGTAAATTATTCTATATAATTAAACTTTACAAAGTATATATTACATGCCCTACTATTGGTACTTTCGCCTCAGTTATTTTTTTAATTTCTCAAACTACATATCTTTGTTAAATACAAATTACGACAATTTAAAAGTATCCTACATTATGTTTAGAAGTTTGAATATTATTCCAAAAATAGATATAGCTGTACTTTTTTAACTATTAAATGTTTTTAGATAATTTAAAGCAACACAACAGGCTTAGAACTTCTTACACAGAGAAAGCTATTTATTTAATAAATAAATTAGAAAACACCCCCTTGAGAATGTCGGCACATGTAAACATATGTGTTCCTTCACTAAATTAAGAAATTTTCCTTAAAAATTCCCATCACACTCTTTTATACTATTTTTTGAAGTAGTATTAGTCTGGAAATGGTTCCATGGATCCAGCACTAATGTTTTGTAATGTGCTTATTATATGATGTGTTTATGCAGAAGGTACAGTGATAGAATAACAAATTATCATTTGATAATACTGAATGATATAGCAAGGAATCTGTATAATTAGGATTGGAATAGAGGTCTCCAGCTCTCTTAAGTCTGTATTCTGGAAAAAAAAACTGTAAGTCATTTTTTTACATTTTACGTTTCTATAAATACAGTTTCTTTCCACCCATCTTGCACTTATATATATTCTGTTGGTAGGTTTTCTGGATTAAACCTTTTGATTGTCTTAGTTGAGACACAGTATCTTCCCCGCTTCCTACATCAGTATGTGTACTTTTTAATATTCTCATCCCCTCACCAGTTCACTCTTTGAAGTGATTGTTAAGTGTCTCACTCTCACCCACAAACCCCTCCAAAGCCTTCGCCAACTGCTCTTAACTTTCTCTACTCAATTGTTTCAATCTCATTCATTCCAATGAATCCTTTTACTTAAACTTCTAATGATTATTAACCTTTTTAATCCAATGTGTTTGAGTAGCAGCATTTTCTCCATCCATGATTATATAATCTTTCTAGTTTTTTAAATCAGAATTTTAATGGAGCTGTTTAATCATCTCACGAAGAAACTCATTTCTCTTCTTTTTATAGCTATATTTTATCAAATTTTTTTCTGAAATTGCTCTGAATGGCCGTCAGAAGTTTTGATCCTACAAATCCGGCAGACATCTCTCAGGTGACCTAACATTCACGCTTAAACACATACCCATGAGGGACTGTGTGTTTAATCTAAAAACACTTTTCATCTGTGTATTTCCACAGTTTTCTATTTTAACTTTCACTCAATCCTTTGTTGTCCCGGCCAGGTCCTGCTCATATGCCCTTTAAAACTTCATTTTGAGCTCTGCTCTTCATGTCTCCCCAAAAGGGAGACAAACTTGTCCAAAGGGCTGGAATAAGTCACGTGCTGTGCTGAGTAGAGAAATCGCCTGGTGATGAGAAGCTAAGAGTGTAATTCACACTTTGGCTCTACAGTGCAAATATGGGAATTCACTGAATTTGCCCGAGAGAACTTCCGTGACAAAAAAAAAAAAAAGAATGAGAAAGAAAAGAATAAAAAAGAAAGCATGAAAAAGAAAAGAAAGGCAAAGAGGAAAGAAGAGAAAGGAAAAGACAAAAGAAACGCGTGGCTGCTGGGGGATTTATAACAGCTTTTCTGAGTGTCATGCCAGAGGAACTCATCTTGGACAAGATTAGAACAGAGGTCAGTGAGCTGGAGCAATTGGTTGGAGGAATAGGAAATTAGCCTAAGAATTCTATGAGGAAGCAGGAGGAGAAATTTCCAAAGTAACAACTGTAATGTGTGGTCCCTGTGTCTGGTTCATTTGTTGTTGGTGGCACCTGTTAGCTGAGAGGCCTCTTGCTCTCACCCCGTGGGTGTGGCTTTCTTAATAGCTATCTGAGATCCATTTCTGCACTGTAATTTGCATAAAATATACCCTTAGTGTGATGTCTAATTTCAATGGAAGAGATTATTACCATCATAAATATGCACACTTGAATTTTATAGCCAAAGCGAGTTTACTGTTCTGTCCTGGATTTCAAATGGTTGCTGCCTACTCAAAGCCACCGGACATTGTCACCAGTCATGATTCAACGACAAGCAGCAGGAGCGCATTCAGGATGCTCTTTTCTTTCTCCTGTGTGTTGACACATCATGATATTTCCCTTGGATCCTTTTCTCAGTCATTTCTAATATGATTTACCTTATTGGACGGTCTGTGCTTCCGTTCACACTGTGAGGGATATGGACGGTGCATAAAAGGCGAAGATATCATGGTGCCGTAGTGATACACCACAAGGAATCAGAAGAGCTTTATAGGAAAAAATAATTCTACTTGGCTCTCTTCACCATCTGAATGAGTTTCAAATTCTTCATTTAATGGACTTAAATTATATTAGCTAAGAAGATGGAAATTCCAGCCCAAATACTCTTACGAAGTAATCTACTATCAAATTTATAGAGTGTAAATTTTTAATGGCTCCTTAGGGGCTGCATGTATAAGTGGCAAAGGAAATAGCAAATTATTTTCTTCAAGCACATTAAGCATTGCTGAACAAATAGTAAGTTCTCAAGCCATATTGCAGATAGTCACACTTCTATGTTGAGAAAGAATGTGCGTTACATCTAAAGATGGGCTAGATGTAGCATGTGGTGGCTTATGGACGAGCAGGAACTGGTAAGGAACAGAGCTGGAACTATCCAAAATATTCATAGGATAAAAGACACGTTTAAAAGATAAACAGAAAAATCCTCAAGGGCCTGGTAAAATAGGCTACATTAAGAAAAAACTTAATGTAAAGGAAATAGATTAAAACACCTATTTACATATTTGTAATTTTGGGACAGGATGCAGCATAGTGGTGTATATTTTAGTAGATATTCCAAAGGTTTAGAAACTGAGAAAATGAATATGAAGTTACTGGGTACATAGAAGAATATGTTTCCGGCTCACCCAGAGCGTTAGGTCAAGGCTTTCATGAGCATTCATTTTCCAGCTGTAAATTGAATACATTTATAGTCTAACACTAGTTAACATTTATCGAGTGTTTTCTATAATCAAGGAACTCTTCTAAGAGCTTCATGCCCTTCATCTTTTTTTCTTTACATAGCCTTGTGGGATATACATACTATCATTATCTCTCTTTTACATTTAAGGAAATTAAATTTTTGAGAGGCTCCATGATGGGCAGAAGACAGCCACCAATGTCACAGAACTGGAAGTTCAGAAACATGTTTCTTGTGAGCTCACGGGTTGGGGTAATTTAAATGGAGTCACTCTCATACTTGGTATTTCTGAATAACATAAAAATACATATCATGTAGTTTTCAAGGTTGGAAGGATTGACACTAAAACCCTGAAATTCCGGTAACTTCATAGCTGAAGAAGCTGAATTGGGGACCCTGTTGTGACAGTGCCCTGATCACCTAGCCCTGGTACTTGATGACCACCTAGGAACCGAGACACTACCTGAACGTTAGAGTCACAGATATAGTAGCCATGACTTTGTCTTTTTGAGAACTATCCTTGCGCTATTGGCATTTGGGGAAGCATGAGTTGCAGTTGCTAAACAAATTCTGATTTGGTGTATTGCTATGATATTTAGTACTGAAAATGCCTCAGGAAATACAAATACAATGGACAGAATGAGGATGATGGTAGCTCAGGCCAATAACCAAACCGCAGAGCAAAACGTGTGAGCTGAGCTTGCTGGCATAGACCTGTAATCCCTATACTCTGGGAGGCTGAGGCAGGAGGATCACAAGCTCAACTCCAAACTGAGCAACTTAGCAACTCAGTGAGACTCTGCTTCAAAATCAAAAATAGAAATGGGCCAGGGATACGAAGGTCCTGGGCTCAATCACCAATGCCAGAAAAAAATGTGTGAAGTAGGAATGAAAAGGCAAACTCCAATTCATAACCATATTTCTTCTCTGTCGATAATTTGAAAATGAAAATTTGATGAGTAGAATTCCATTGCCTGACTTTGGTATGGGTAGGTTTGCTAAACAAGCCATTTTTCTTCCTGTGTTGACAATATATTAAAGGAACATGACCACGTCTTTCTCCCTGAATCAAGTTTGTAGCTCCTGAGGATGTACTAACTGTGTTTTGACTGTTTTTCTGTTCTCCCTAGTGTAGTAACTTACCACAGAAAATCCCTAAAATTGGTGAAGCTGAAGTGTTTTTAAATTGTCATTTATAAAGAATACGGGCAGCAAAGACACTTCATCACCTTGCAACATCCACAGGACAGAGAAAGGGACGGACTTGGAATCGGTTTCATTGGCAAGACATTAACCTCCATGATAATTTACCCAGAAAGCAGAGTAAGCTGTTAATAAAACAGAATCAGACATTATTGATTTCTTTTTATGATTGTGAGTGTGATAACAGCTTCTCCTTCAATTACATGAATAGTCATTTTTTTGAGAAGGTACCAAAAAGAGACTGTACGTGAGATGAATTTAGATATTACCCCTTGGCAGAAATCTCCTGAGTTGGGAGCAGTAACTCATCCCTTAAAATAAGGATGTTGACTAGAAACCAATTTTGATGAAAGCTTACATTATTATCTGGTTCGAAGAAAAGGTACAGTAGATAAATTCATTCGTGTGGTGAGAAGGCAATAATCTTGAGGTGAGAATCTAATAATCTTTAGGCAAATTTCAAGAACTCAGTATAGTGTTCTTGGTACTAGTCGCCACACTCTGTAGTAGATGTACAAAACCATCTTCTCACTGAAGGTTTGGATTCTTTGACCGCAGCCCCCGTTTCCTTTTCCTTTTCCATGGCAACCACCAGCCTGCTTTGCTTCCATGACTTTGGCTCCTTTAAATCCCCCATTAGTGGGATGATTTTGCATTTCTCTTCCTGTCTCTGATTTATTTCATTTAACATAATGTCCTTGAGGTTCATCTGAAATTGACCACCTCTGTTTGTGCCTCAAGACAAAAACAGGACACGATTACGCAAAGGATGTGATATCTGCCTTGACCTTTCTACCCAGATCACGACTCATCTCAAATGTTCCACTACTGTCTAGTGTTGTTGTCTAGAAAAAGAATGATATGCTTTTTCTTAATTAAACACCTTAACTAACAAAGTCAAATGGTTTTTCATAAGCAAAAAAGTACAAAATGCATCACTGTTTTTTCTAATTCATCACTACTATGGCTGTCTTGTCCCTCAGAATTCACATGTTGAAGTTTCAGTTCCCAGTACAAATTATATTTGGCAGTAAGATCTTTTGGAAATAATTATATCTAGATGAGGCCACCAGAATGGAATTAAGCCTTACAGAAAGGGGAAAAAAGAGTTATTTTTCTGCCATGTGAGGATATAACAAAAAGACAGGCACCTGTAAACCAGAAAATGATCCACCGCTAGGAACAAAGTCTGCCACAATTTTGATTTTGGTTTTCTTCAAACTCCAGGGCACTAAGAAATAAAAATGACTGGGATACCCACTCTACAGCAATATTGTGTGATAGTAACCCAAGTTAACTAGAAAAGTTTGCTTTATAATTTTTCTCATGTTAAAAAATTAACCATTAAAAGGACAATTCTCCCAGAAGAACTGTGGCTGGGACTATGTTAGCCTATATATGGACTGAGTCACATGAAGGCGTATGCATGCAAGCATACATAAAATACACAATGTTTAACTGAAATTCTATAATCTAACTAACAATATTACACAAATGTCAATTTCTGTGTTTTAATATTGAACTAGCTAGATGTTTGAATACTGTTAAAACTGGGTGAAAAGTTCAAGGAACTCTATGTGTTATTTTGCAACTTCCCATGAACCTAAAAAATGGTTATTATTAAAACATTTAATAAAATTAATTAGGTATTAAAAATTGTAAATTATTGATTGATAAAAGGAGTTATAAGGTTTATGGTGGACATTTCCGGAGGATTAATGCAGGCATACCAAAGTCTATTAAAGTAGGAAGATGTAGTTACTGATTTATGAAAACTCTTAATATGCTGAGGGTTGAAATTAATTAATTAGTTAATTAATTAACTGGAAACTGTGAGAAGATGAATATGTTAATTTGATTGACTGAGAAGATTATTTCCCACAGTCCTTCCTTGGTGTATCCAGGGGGGATTGGTTCCCGAATTCATCCATCGTTATAGAAATTCACAGATGCTCAAATAAAGTGACACAGAATTTGCATAAGTTCTCCAATATATTTATATCCTTCCTACAAGCAGATTTGAATCACTTAAAATATCTAGTACAGTTCATACATTTTGTAAATAGTTGTTACACTACATTGTGTGGAAAATGATGACAGAGAAAAGCATTTTATACATGTTTAATACAGATGAAAATTTCACCCAAGTAGTATGTCTGGAGCTGTTTAAATCTGTGGATTAAAAACTTCTGGATATGGAGGTCAACTTTATATTTAATCAAAATGACATGTTTTATTTCTTTCTACTCACAATCTATATTTACCGATTATTCTTCAACAAAGCTGAATAAACAAGCGTAATATATGGTAAGATAAAATAGATCTTCCCGTGGCAGGATGTGCATCGTTTCCTTTTCTCCCTTTTCATCTTACAAGAAAAAATGACTCTAAGACTGTCGCAGCACATAGAGAAGTGTGGTTAGCAATGAGCATTACCGATTCCACGTACTGTCTGAAAGGTAAATTGTACACGTTGGAAATGGGAGATGTTACTGCGTGATTGGTCTCATTCACTCTTCTGGATATTTTTATTTTCATTGCGCTTGAACTGTTACATAATTGTGGAATTCATAGTAATTTCATACTAATACAAATAATGTTTGGCTGTGGAAATGAAGGTGATTTCTGCCCCGTGGAATGCCATTTATTTTTACTATGTGTAGAGTAATTTCCTTGCTTCTATCTTTGTGAATTTCCTTCAGCTGCCTCACCAGTCTGCCAAGTATAGTCTTGGGATCATTTTTTAAGCTTTTATAGCATCTTAATGGTCAAATCTTTATTAAAAATTCCCATGCCATATTTATGTCTTAACAGTATTGTGTTTTATATTTATCACATTTTAAATATCCGTCCTTTACTCCTCCTCACCAGGGCCACATATAGTGACTGAGTTATCAAAAGAGACTGCATGCTCGAATTTAAAGCACTATTATACAACAGTAAAAGACACATTGCTACTGAAATTCCCTCTGACTGGACCACATATATCCTTATTACTTTCTGAAAAAGTTCTGAAAGTCTTTTATAAAGTGTCACCAAAAATGCTCCCAGTGATATCCAAGAGAAAGTCAGGTGAATTAAAAATATTAGTGTATCTTCATATACTTTAGTCACTAGATTCAGTACCACAGATGCAACTTTTGCCTTTTCCCTGAATTTGAAGTGAACACGAAAGTGAATGTTTTCAGTTAACTTACAACATCAAGGCAGCCACAACAGCACAGCTAAAGCTACTCACAGAAGGGGGCGTCCGGAGCTGTCTCAGAAAATGGCTCCCATGTGAGGACGATTGCGTCAGAAACGAGGGCACAGTAGTGTAAGAGGATTAACGCCCTGTGTCTCTTACTGTAATCATTTATTTCTTTAAGCACTCATTATAGGTTCTGATAATACCTCATAGAAGAACTTAGATGGTAATGGGAGACATCACCAAGCCTTTCTATGTACCCATATTTAACATACAATATGAATAGGTCTAGAAAACTGGAAAAAAAGTTAGAAATTGTGCATCATGGAGTTCCATCTCACTTCATACATCAAAATATGATGTCCAAAGAAATACAAGTAGTATATGCATTTTTGTTTTATTTTGATTTTACTTCCTACACCTCTCTTTACATAGTGACATAAAGGGAAAATGTAAGATATTTTAAAAACTTCTGTCCACACATAAATTGTCTTATAGTTACTTGTTCATTGCTCTGACGGGAGACCTGACATTCACAATTTAAATGAGGAAATATTTGCTTAGCTAACTATTTCAGAAGGTTCACGCCGTCCATTCAAGGACAGCCAGCAACAGTGAAAGTGTATGACAGAGGCTGGAGAGCATTACAGATAGAAAAGCAAGGGAGGAAGGGAGGACTTGATCTTTGGAGACTATGGCAAAGCTAGAGCTTTCCCAGGAAGACGCTGCCACGATGTTTCTTTTTCTTTTCTTTATTTAGTTCAATCTGCCAATTGGACTTTCCACACTCAGAGTGAGTAACCCTCCACCACTTTCTGGTCCACATGCTGAAATCTCTCCCTTGGGTGGCTCCAATTTAGACAAGTTGACACACTCCCTCCACATCAACCCCAAACATTCACTTCTTTCAGCCAGGCCCTACCTGCCAATAGCACATGGTTCCATAGATATGCCGCTACACACAAAGTCATGAGACTTTTGGAGGATATTCTAGATCCAAATCACATAATCTAGGTTGAAAATGTAGTGACTATTTCATATGAAAAGAAATATTTTTTTAAAACCCAGAGCCCACAAAACATACCCCCTGATGATCACACTAAGTATGCAATTTTAGTGCCAATAAGTTTATTCCCATAAACTGATTTTTCTCTGGTACATTCCACTTGTGTGGAAGGAGCTACTTCATTGCAAAGGGTACATGTAGAATTTAAACACTACTAGGGTTTCATAATTAAATAGAAAAGTTGATAGACAAGGTTTCTGTTCTCTGTGTACCCAGTTTCTGTTCTTGTGATGTAAGGGTTACTGTAGAATAAGGACAGTTGAAGCAGGAAAAAAGCCATCTATAGCTAGATGGTAGAGTGCTTGTTTGGAATGTATGAGGACCAGGGTTTCAATAAAATAAGAAATAAGAAATAAAGAAGGAATGTTAATATTTGACAAAAGCTGATTATATAGGAAGAGGCTAACATTGAGAAGGTCATGAAGTCTTTACAGTAAGTAGGCTGGGGGGGGGGGGGGCAGAAACAAGTTCCACAATTCGGAAATAGCAACTAGTGACTCTATTCAACAATCTCTGCATCAGAGGTTTGATGAGGACTGCACAGGTTGGCTGCTCTCAGGTGGGGGGTACTTGATAGTCAAAGTAGAGGTCAAGCTTTAGTAGTCAAAGAAAAAAAAAGTACTGTGGTCCACAGATCTCTTTCTGGGGTTGTTGGGTTGAACAGTCCTACTTTGCTCTGTGTTGCTCTCCAGACTTCACAGTTTATAATAGCAGTAAAAAAGAATTTGTAATGTCCTATGTAGCAACTTTACATAATGCTTTTCCAAACAATTGTACATTGCTTAGACTATTAGTCTTTCCAAAAGCTATCTTCACATCCAGCATTCGTACCAAGATAATAGTGCAAAATCTGTCTCTCTAGAGAACCAATGTTTTGATCTTAATAAGTTACTAGTGTTGTACACAGAAGAAATGTAATGCACAGTTAAGTCAAAACATATTTAGTGATAAACTGGATATGTTGGCCTACGCCTGTAATCCCAGCACTTGGGACACTGAGGCAGGAGGATTGCCATGAGTTTGAGGCCAGCCTTTGCTATATAATGAGATCAGGGCCAGCCTGTACTACAGAATGAGAACCTGTTTCAACAAAGCAAGACAAAACAAAACAAAACAAACTCACAGTATTAAGAGAATTGGAATTCTAAAGGAACAGCTCATATTACAAAGCATTATATCATTAGGACACAAATAAGTACAAATGAGCCACATGGGTTTAAAGGCAATTGTCCCATTTTGTTCTTAGCCAATTGCTATGGTTTGGGTATGGAATATCCCCCAAAAGTCTAGCGTATTTGGATATAATGACATAAATGTGGAACTGTGTGTTATTGAGAGATGGGGCCAGGCTGGAAAGGGCAGGTGCTTGGGGCCTGACCAGAAGAGGTTGTGCCAATTTGTTGAGCTGAGGAAATGCCCAGGACAGAACTTTCAAATGTGTGTTGCTGACTCGTGGGCCAGGACGTGAGGGAGGGGCAGCCACCGTGTGCGTGGGAGGCCCCACTGACGGCCTGCATTGAGTGAAAGAAAGAGGAGACATTGCTACAACCTCTTCCTGGGAAAATCCTACTCTTGTCAGAGTCACCAGCCTCACTTTCCCGCTGCTTCACTTGACTTCCGGCTGCAGCGGGATGGGCAGATTTCCAGCCTCTGTCTCCGCCATGTGCCTTCACTGTCGCCGGCTGCCTCATGAATGGACTGCATGAGACTTTCTGAAACCGTGAGCTAAACTCAATCTTTCCTTCCCTAAAGTTGTGGGTGTTGGGTATTTTGCCCCAGGAACTAATAACTAAGACATCATCTTCCACTACATGCCGATTAACAAAGCAAGCAAGCATGTGATCCAAGTGCCCTGATGTTTAAACTCGGTAGTAGTTAAGAAAAACAGAATGTACCTAGTGTATAGGAAGTGAATATTGAGAAAGAGAGTGAGAAGAAGAAAAAGAGAGAGAAAGAGAGAGAAAGAGAGAGTGAAGCTAGAAAAAAACAAAGAAGAAGGAAAATACTTGGAAACCAACAGAAATAAGATACTAAAAAATGATTGCTATGTGGAGAAGAGAAAATGAGAACTATCACTATCTTCTCTGATGCCTGAAGACTGAAGCTTTGAAATAAACTTTAAAAACTAAGTATTAAGAGCATCCTACTGTAAGAACTTCTTGAACTCTTAGTTTCTCTCTTTCAATTTCTGGCCTTCTAAAACTTCAACACTTTGATTACAATGAATAAAATTCTTGGGGTCCTCGAAGAACTAGATCCTCCAAGTCCCTGGAAGCCCTTTTATTTTCTGTCTTAAAGTTGTTATTAGGTTTAAATATTTCTCTGTGCCTCTTACTTCATCATTGACCAGCATGTGTTCTTGTTTCGACTGATAATGGAAAGTCAAACTGAAGCATACATTTTCAGGGGGAAAAGTAAGTTTTAATTGGTTAGTAAAAGAAAAAAATGGTAAGGAATTTTTAGCTTGAAGTAGTAACAAAGATCGAGCCGCCCTTAAACAAATGACAGCAAGACAAAAACGAAAATGGGTCCCAACTAGAGCAGCAAAAGGGGCAAGCTGTCTGGTGAGGGGAATCAGAGGGACCCACCAAAGCAGCAAGAAGCAGCCTATGGACAGGAACTGAGGTGGGCTGGGTCTGTTGAATCATCCCTCTGTTCCTGTTTAGGAAGCGGGAGGGATCTTCAGGATTTCAGGGCAGACTTACTTCCCAGGAAATACTTGTTTCTGATCAAGGCAGTCTCAGTCATAAGTGGTTCTTCTCTCCTGAAATTCGGGTAATTGCAGGTTTGGGACAAGGCATGGTGACCTCCAAGTATTGCTCTAGAAGGGGGTTTTGGAACTGGATATTGTAAATGGTGGTACTTTACTGTCACTGAAAACCTTGAAAGTTGTTTTAGCTATTCTAACCTTGCTGCCCTTAATCTTGAAGTGAGAATGAACTGGGTAAATGTAAGACGCATGATCCGTGTTCTGTAGACTTTTAAAAAATGATTAACATACCTATATCCATAGTTTTATGATAATAACTCATACAAAAAAGAAAATCTATCTTTGTCCTGCTTTCAGTTACCTATTGGGCATCTATAGGCCCAAGTGAAAAGTCATGGGCTTTAGGAAAACAAAAAGTGAAAGAAAACAAACAAAAATTCCCTTCCCCCGACACAACATTTTAAGTCCTGGATGCCTCAGGAGAAACCAAAAACTGTGCTTCTAATGACTAACAGTTCAAGAGCCAGGAGAACTTTTGTCCTGTGCTCCAAGGGTGGTCTCTGGCTATGCCAGAGACCTGATAAATCCCCACAGAGGCTGGTGACTCTGATTCATGCTGGAAGCTTCTAGTTTTCAGGAGGTTGTCACTCACTGGGCTGCCGTGACTCCTTTGAGTTTGTTTACACAAAATTTTCTTTGGTGCACATTTTGCTCACTCACAACTTACTTGAAGAAAATTAGTAGTCCACACTGACTGCTATTCACAAAATTTCAGACTCCACGGGATCCTTTGGTCATACTCCTAAAATTTTAAGGCCCTATCTGCACTACGGTCAGTGAGTAACTCTGCAACCAGTGACACATTTTACTAATTATAGCTCTTCAGCTGGGTGTGACAGAAATCTTATTTTATTTTAGAAATTTTATTTATTTTAGGCCAAAAGAATGACTTATGCACCGATATATTCAGTGCACATAAATGATAAGTAAAGTTGAGTTTAAGGGATATCGCGCACCAGAGGTTCCTACATCTCCAGGAGTTGCTGTCTTTGTACCAATTTTGAATTTGTCTACTTTTTATCTCTGTAGTTTACTGTGCACAAAGGACGTAGGCCATACATCTCCGTGCATGGCCTATGTTACCTCAGCATAGGTGAAAAGATACTCTGTTTCATAGATCCAATTAAAAAACATCTTAAGGGAAAGGTTTTAGAGAAGACAAATCAATAAACAACCATGAAGCATGATTGGAGGAAATGATAATTGATAATTATGCTCCCACTCACAGTTATTCAAAAATACATGACAGGAAATGCTTAACTAAATTTTCACACTACATTTAGCCTCTGAAACAATTTGCTCAAATTGAAAGGAACATTAAGGGAATCCTGCACAGATTTGGATGACACGCTACAATGATATATTTTTATTCACACTGTCGCAGCTGAACAGTGGCTCCCAGGAAGAATTAGAGAGGTTATATATAAGATTTTGAACATGGGAAGTGTTATGATCCTATGTCCCATTTAAAGCAAAAGTCACTAACATATTCAATTAATTTTTGAAGACATAATAACATAAAAAAACCTAAGCCATAATGATTCCATACATTTATAGTTCATAAGTACAGTTGGCCAAATTCATCTGTGAATCTTGTACCCGTGGATAAAACTATAGACTGGGAAATGCTAGAATGTATGGCATCTCTGGTAAATATATAAAGACCGTTTTCCAGTGCTGTTCTGCAAAGAATTCAATATAACAACTATTGTACATTGTGTGACTTAATCACGTTCTCTTGTATACTTTAAATCATTTCTAGGTTACTCACAATAACTAATACAATGTAAATACTGCATCCTTTTATAACATCGAAGGGGCTTGAACTTCTATGAGATTTGATATCTACAGAGAAACGCTGAAACTACTTTTTCACTGACACTGAGGGACACCTGCATACATTTCTTATAGGAAGCCACAATGTTTCTCCCTAAAGCTTTTGATCACTCTATTTTAACTCCTAAGTCATCCTTTGTCTCCTTCCTCTCCCCTTTCTCTTTTTCCTTCTCTGTGTCTCTTACAGACACTAAATAACTCATTTTCCACATATTCAAAAACTCATAATGGTCTCCAGGAGTGTACACATTATGTTTTCTCTTTTGGTGCCAATATTATTCAAATATTTTATGTAAAGCATTGTATAAATACTTTATTAATTATTTCACTAAGAAAATGTCTAACTCAACATTTTTCTTTTGGAAATGTAAACTCAAAACCAGATAGTATTGTCAGCACAAAGTGCTCTCACTGAGAACCTGGCCAGAATATCAACTTTGTTAAGGGCATCCTCTCAATAGAGCTGTGAAAGACTGCCAGCTGTGATGGCAGAAGGCACACACTTGTTATCTCTTAGGCGGTGGAAAGTCCAGAAACCATCTCCTTATACTTGGCATGATATCATTTCCTAGGGAAACAGATTTTCAAGGGAAGAAACCCAGAGAATCTGAAGCCTCATACACGGATTACATGTAAAACTATGGAAAAAAAAAAACAATAAAGGACATTGAGATCATATTGGTGGCAAGTGAGAATGAGTTTATTGAGTCAAGTAGAACAGAGCTTCCATACATTTTACAAGAGTAATTATGTACTATGCATCTTGTTTTAATATTACAGGCAGTTGACTCTATTTAATTTCATACTCTGAAAGAAATAGCTTATTAGCCAGTGGTTAATAATAAAGAAAGAATGCAGAGAGGTTTGCTCACATTTGCAAAAAAGCTTACAATAGCAGCTTTAAGAACACACAGAAATTTTGCTTTAAAATTCTGTAATTCAGCAAGTAGGTCCTCACAAGGCTGACCCACAAGTTGGCCTGTAACAGGAAGACTGGCAGTTCCTAGTAGCCACATAGGTAGGGTAGCAGAAGCCGGATCCACAGCCCAAAGGAGAGAAGCCACGGAATCCACAGCCCAGGGGTCTAGAACCACTGGAGCCACAGCCTGAGGAGTAGCAGCTCCTTGACCCGTACCCCAAGGAGTAGCAGCTGCTGGACCCAAAGCCCAGGGATCCGGAGTGAGTCGTCTGGCAGGGACTGCAGAACGTGGTGATCCTCGGGCGGTAGCAGGA
>PVKB01008295.1:0-18507 GCA_004027205.1 Ctenodactylus gundi | reverse complement strand
AGTGTGCCTGGGTCAGAGGCCCCACAGTAGGACAGGGGGTCTGCCTGGTGCTGGGTGGAGCCCGGCCTTCACGCTGGCTCCCGCCCGTTTCTTTACTGTGAAACTGCGTCTTCCTAAGTCACCCGGTTGCCCCAGGTGAGCTAGAATTTGTGACTCTTCTGCATCAGCCTCCGAGTGCTGGGCGACAGGCAGGCGCCACATGCCTGCTTTTCTCAGGCCTTTTTCTCCCTCTTCGAGGTGTTGGGGCCCTTGTGGGGGTCTTACCACCACACAGGGGCCGGAGGAGAGGAAAGGTGGGCTCGTGGCCGGGCCCCCTCCTCCCAAGACTACCAGACCCAGCAGGGACTCTGTCGAAGCAGGAACTCACTTTATTCAGGAAGTACAGAAGCTTATATAGGGGAGAGGGAGCACGTGGCAAGGAGGGGAGAGCAGGCGATTGGACGTGGTGGCTACGTAAGCGGGCGTTAAGCCAATCAGCGGATGACCATGCGGGCAGGCGCTGGGCGCTCGTAGCCGTAGTACTGGGATCCTGCGCGGTGCGCCAGGGCGGAAACAGCTTGGCCCAGTCATCTTTCTTGGTAAACCCCTAGGTGGCCGCCCGGGGATTTCCGGCAGGCGCTATCTTAAATATCAGCCCACAGGCGCTACCTCCGGTTCGGTAGCCCCATTCGTGCTCTACCGCTGGGCCGCAGCCTCGCCCAGCGTGCTTGTCCGGCGCAGCGCGTACCTGGTGGCTCGAGGATGACCCTGCTGGGTGGCGTTGCAGGGGCAGGGGACCCCGAGCAGAAGGAGGAAGTGGTCGTCGGAGCCAGCGTGGAGGAGGCTCGGCGTGGGAAGGGAGCGGTTGCAGCGCCCACGCCCGGGCGCCTTGGGTCCAGCGCAGTGGTGGTCTCCGTGTGTGCCGTCTGCGGGACTTCGGGACCGGCCCCAGCTTCCCTGCTGTGGTGCCTCCTGAGTTGTACCCGTGCCTTTCAGCATCTTGGAGCAGCCTCAGGCGTCAGGAAGGGCGTCACCTGCCCGCACTGCGGAGCCCGCACTGCGGAGCCCGCACTTGAGGGTGAACTGGGGACAACCTGAGCTGGCATTGTGGCCTGCTGTCACCTGCTGCTCAGTAGACGGGGACACTTGAGCGTCCCCCCAGCGCCGTGGCTGTGGGCTCAGCTGCCAGCCTGCCTTGGCGCCTCGGGACAGAACAGAGAAGCCGGGCGTGGGTGTGATGGATCTGGGCTGTCACCCTCCGCTACTGATCTGCCCTGCGACCTTGAACCCCCTGCTAGGAATGCCCCCAGGGCCAAGCCGGTGAGGCTACAGGCCTGGTCTAAAGCAGTGTGTGCCTGTTTGTGTGTTATGACTGTGTGCGTAGCACTCGGGGTCGAGCCAGGGCCTTTGCACGGAGCCACCTCCACAGCCCAGTTTTATATTTGATTTTGAGACAAGATTTCCCCGTGTGACTACGTGGCCCAGGTTGGGCTGTAACTTGCCTCGGCTTCCCAGAGTGGAGAATTACAGGCCGGCACATGAGACCGGGTTCGTGTAGACTTGCATAACTTTCTGATCTTCCCGGGCCCAGTGGTGCAGGCCTATAATCCCAGCACTTTGGGAGGCTGAGGCAGAAGAATTCCAAGTTGGAACCCAACCAGGGCAGCTTAGGGAGACCCTGTTTCAAATAAACAAAAGAAGAGGCTGGAGATGCAGCTGAGAACGAAGGCCCTGTGTTTACTCCCTAGTGCCACAGAGTAAAGAAGTTAATTAAAAACAATCAGTTTTCTAGCCGGTGTGAAGAGTTAATGGTTTGCTCCTGCTGCTGGGTTCCCGTGAGTGGCTCTCAGCAGGGACTTTGCTAGTGAAGCCTAGGCTTCGGAGGCCTGGAGCTGGGCCCACAGCCGGCCCCAGAGTCAGCAGACCCAGGGGAGGCCCCCTGATGCCTTCTCAGAGGGTTGTGGACCAGGGGGATCCAAGCGGGAAGGAGCTTGGCCAGGGGCCGCAGGCCTGTCATCCCAGCACTCAGGTAGGCCGAAGCAGGAGGATTGTGAGTTGGACCCCAGTCTGGCTCAAAATCAAAAATATAAAAGCTGGGCCACGGATGTAGCTGGGTGTGAAGGCCCTCGGCTGGACTTCCCTTGCTCCCTAAAAAATGCCCAAGTGGAAAGAAACCCAGAGCAAACACTGGGGACCCAGAAAGTGACCGAGCCGCTGAGCACTGCCTCCGGTAGGGAAAGGTTTTTGGTGAGGGGTGGGTGTGCGCTGTCACTGCTTTTCTTAGCTGATACTTCTGGGGCTGAGAAGCAGCGGCCGGCTCGGGAGGCCTGTCTCTGGAGCCCTGGCCCTGGCTTTTGTCCTTGTTGAAGGACCCCAGTGTGCCCCGCCCCCCTTTGGTGCTGCTGGCTGGGTCACCCAGCTCAAACCGACACAACACAAGTGCACCTGCTAGGGCTGGCTTGGTTTTGATCCCTCCACCCCACCGCACCCCACCTGGCTGCAGAACAGCCTGTAATGTTCCTTAGTGGGGTGGGATTCCGAATTACCCGCCCAGTTCCCCTGCCTCCCGCTGGGCGTGGCTAGGGTGCCACCCGCCCCTTCCACGTGGCCTGTGGGGGGAGTTTGCTGCTGGTCCTGGCAGGAAAGGCATGGGCAATTTCCTGGCCCTCTGTGTGCGGACTCCAGGCCGGCCCAGCCAGCTGTTCAGGAAAGAGTGTGTGTGTATTCGCTGGTTAAATGTGACTCTGATAGCCCGGTTGGATTTTCGGAGTGTCGTCTGTAATCTCATTAGAAGTTCCTTTAGTGGAACCAGCCTGAGCTCAGTGTGCCACACCGAGCAGTGGGCTAAATCAGGAATGGTGCCGCGAAGAAAGGAGGGAGGGGAAATGCAGGAGAAGGCCGGCTTAGCGGCCCCTACGGGCCGGGGGCAATTCCCAGCGGGTGGTGGCGAGGGCATTTGGGGCCTGCGCTGTTGTGGGCCTCCGAATTCCCCTGCATTCCGCCGTGAGCCCCTCCCCCAGGTCCTGCACAAGCTGCCCTCTGTAAACAGTGACGGGACCGCCTCCTCCTCCTCCTCCTCTTGCTCCTCCTCCTCCTCCTCCTCCTCCTCCTCCTCCCTGACCGCAGTGGAGGGAGGGCTGGCTTCCCGGTGCCCCGGTGCTGACCCTGCTGGGGAGGGGGCCAGAGCGCTGATGATGACCTCACCCCTCCCTCGGGCCAGCTTGGGACAACAGACCCTCATTCTCTGCCCCTCCACCCTCAGTCACCACGTTGAACCGAGTCGCTTTCGGGGCTGATCCGGTGGCCCCGGGGACTTCTGAGGTTGGTCCCTTCTGGGCGGCAGCACTGTGATGACGGCCCTGGCGGGACCCCAGCTGCCCCGAGGGGGGCCGCAGTCGCGGAGCCACTGGCCTAGCAGGCAGTGGGGCTGTAGGGCTGGCAGGGGTTTGGTGGGCGGGAGGATCGTGGCCCTGTTGACAGAGCAGGATTTTGGACGCGCTGCTGTTGTGAGTGTTTGTGGCTGAGAGAGGAATTTCCGACAGGCCGGATTAACCATTAAAAATATCTCTCTGTCCAGGCGCCCCTGTGCACGGCGGATCCCGGCTGCGTGGACCATGGGCGCCCGAGGGATGGACCGGCGAGGACATTTCTTTAAGGTAAGAAGAAGCTTCTGGCTTAGGGGTCTGTCCCTGCCCTGGAGCTGGGGTCCTGGAGCGGCTGCAGCGGGGAGCCAGCCTGCTGATTTCTGTGCTGCCCCCACCAGCCCTAGAATGGTCTCAGCCCCGCTTGGCTGTCTCCACGTTTGATGGAAGGTAGGGCTTGGCAGTTGGCTGCTTCTGCAGCAGGGCACAGGCATAGCAGTGGCAGCCTCATGCCCCACTGCCTAAGGCGGGGAACTGCTCGGCCCAGCTCTCCCCGCTGGACGGTTGCAGGACAGAAGCCCAGCTGAGCTCGGCCAAGGGCCGCCACTGGGGACCGGCTCTGCCTTTTTGTGACTGTGACTCCTGTACCTACTCAGCAACACGCCAGCAGAGACCTGGGCCTCACCGTGCACCGAGGAAGGCCATAGGCAGGTGCATGTTGTTAGATAACCCACAAGCAGCTTCTGGGGTAGAGAGAAACAAAGCAACAGGATTAGAACTGTGGGCGGCCCTCTTGGCTGGGTGGGGTGATTTTACACAGGACTAGATACACGTATGTGTGGTATATTGCTGTGGTAAGACTTGGTAATAATTTTTAGCTTACACTTGGGGATTTACACTTGAATTCAAGCTCTTGGATTTTTCTCTCTTTTATTGACCCTAAAATTAATGTATAATGACTGTGCACAGTGGTGCAGGCCTGTCATCCCAGTACCCTGGAAGGCTGAGACAGGCGGGTCACAAGTTCAAGCCTAACTTGGGCAACTTAGCAACCTAGTGAGACCCTGTCTCAAAATAAAATATGAAAATGGGACTGAGAATGTAGCTCAGTGCAAAGGCCTTGGGATCGAGCCCAGACCACAAAGACATAATAAATCAGCAAATAAATAAACTAAATTAGTGCATTCTCATTGAAGAGAATTCAGAAACTATAGCGTCATATACAGCCGTAGGAAAGTGGAGGTCCCATGAGCGTCCGGAACCTGGCATAGGCGTACTCCAGTGCCAGGTTGTCCCCGAGCATCCTGAGGAATCCCTGTTACTGAGACACAGTGACTGTGTGGAGGAACACCGTAAGGGCAGTTGGCTCTTCTTCCTGTTCCCAAGAGACGGTGGCAGATGTGCCATATCAGCTGCTGTCTGTGCAGACCCCTCAGAGGAGCCTGTCACTGAAGCAAAGCTGAGCCCACTTCCGAAGGGAGGGGGTCGTGAGCCGCCAGGCCAGGGGTGGTTGGGAGGGTGTTGATAAAGTTGGCGGTCTGCGCTGAAGGCTTCGAGCTGCATTGGCTGAGATCGAGATGTGGTTGCTTGCCAGGAAGTTGATGCCCTAATAGCTTGTGATTGGTGGACGCCGCAGGAAGGGGCTTTTGAAGTGGGTCTGAGCAAGCCTGTCAGTAACCAAGGAGCTGTGTCTGCAGATGGGCCAGCTGCTGGCCAACGTCCACGTCTCTCTTGCATCAAACAGGAAGATTATTTGTTGGTTTACACCCTGAACTTTCTAGATAAACAGATCCTAGAAGAAAGAGCTAAGATTTTGTTTTGTTTTCTTTGATCCTGGGTCGAGTACAAGGGTTGCACTCTGAGCTCCATCCCCAGCCTGTTTATTGAGTTTGATATTGAGACAGGGTCTCATTAAGTCACTGAATTGCCAGGCTGGGTTCAAACTTATGATCCTCCTGCCTCAGCCTCCCATTGTGCCGGGATGACAGGCCTGGGCTCCCGGGCCGGCTGCCGAGTTGCCTAGAAACAGATGCTCTCAACTCTCAGTCCGATGGTTACGTGATGGGGCTGATCACCAGGGGTCTCGATCCTTGGTGGATTTAAGCAGTTTGCGTCACGCCTGGGCCACCTCTCCATAGAGGAAGTGGAAGTAGGCTGCACTCGGCCTCCTGACGGCCAGACGGTAAGTCCGCCAGGTTCAGGGCCCGCAAATGAGCGATCCCAGACCCTTCTCCAGGTCTGCGTGTTCCCTGAGTTAGCCTAAGGGTGGGCTAGCCCATAATTACCGCCTCAGGGATCTGTGCCCTGGCATCACACAGACGAGTTAATGGCAAGGCAGGAGCAGAGAACGGACTCGCCCGGTGGCCTTGGCACGCTTCTTAGTGAAGGTTTCTGGCCGTGGACTCCTGCTGAGCTGCTGGGCCGCCTGCGCAGAGACCCGCAGCTAGGATCTCCTGCTGTCCTAGGGACACTGTGCTTGTTCCTGTTCTCATTTTCGGTGGGACAGCAGCGGGTGTGGCCGCCTTGTAATTGTGGCCTTGGCCGTCCGAGTGGCCCAGGCTGGGCGAGGTGTGCCGGCACCTGCCCCCACGCGGCTCAGCCAAGCAAAGCGCCTCCATCTCCCCTGGCTGGAAATGGGGTCACCTAGGCCCCTCTGTCAGCAAGCTTGAGCTGTTTGTTACGTCAGGTGACACTGTCACTCGATGCTTCTTCCTTTCCCTTCCTTCCTTCCTCTTTGTCGACGCTGGTATTGTTTGCTCTGACCACCTGTGGTTGTCCCCAGCCCTGTGCACGGGACAGCTGAGTTGCCCTTTGCACGTGTGTGGTGACCCATTAGAGGTTTGCTTGTTAAGGAGCTGGAGTGGAACTCAGTTGCAAGGGGGCTTGTCCCTCAGACTGTCCTGGGGGCCATGGGCCCTCCCAGGACACCCCCTGCTTTGAGTGATGTCCATTGAGCTCCTGACTTCCCCCGGGAGGAGAAACCCCACAGGCCGCCGCGGCTTGTGGAACTGTCCCTCAGGTAGCCAAGAGAGATGTTAACCCGGCCATCTCAGCCCTGCACACATCAGTGTCAGCCACCAAATGAGATGGGCCCTGAAGGAGAGCCGTGGAAGGCTCTGAGCCCGCTTGACCCATGGTACCGAAGAAGGCGGGAGGGGGGCTGGGTCTTACGCAGCTCCCTGTGGCTGCCCTGTGTGTTTCTCAGTGGACGTCTGTATGTCCTGCAATTGCCTAGGACTCTTGATAAGGTATGAGCGTTCCTGGCTGCTTCTGGGCCTCCCAGTGGGCCCCACTCCTCATCCCGGGTACGGCTGCTGCCCGTGGGCTGTGGGAAACGCAGGGATGGAGAGGCCACACCCATGGGCCACCTCTCCAGCCCTCCCTTCTCCTCCCCTCTGTGGTTTGTCTTTGGAAGCCAGAGTTGCTAGCCACTGGCACCTAGCTTGATCTGTCACTCCTAGCTGCCCTGGCTCAGGGAAGTGACTCTGGTAGGTTGGACGACCCGAGATGCCCCATGGATAAGTGTGTGGGGACCACCGAGGATCGTGGCCTATTGGAGCCACGTCCTGGAAGTCTGGCTACGTCTGTCCTCTGGCAGGCACATGTGTTCGTCACAGGTGTTCGGAGTACCACAGTTAATGTTTCTCAGCGACCTTTCTACGAGGTCACTAGGGGGCAGGAGACAGCACGAAGCCCTGACAGGGGAGCCGACGCTGTCTGCGTCCAAGGTGGGGGAGCCATCAGAACTCAGGGGGGCTGATCAGAAGAAATGACAATAAGGCAGATGTCGCTGCTGGCTGGGGAGGTCCGGATGGTCAAGGGTTGCAGGCAGGGATGCTCGTTGTCACCTGCCATCCTTCCTTTTGCTATGTCTCACGACTTCCCTAAAGTCAGCCTCGGTCCCGCCCTCTCCTGGCACCCAGTGCCAGCCAGTCCTTCCCCTCCTGCACCTGTCTTTTCATCCTGGGCATTGAATGTGATGCTGTCGGCCTGTCATCTTCGTCACTGAGCATGACTGATTTCTCCCAAACCATTCCACCACTCTGTGGAAAAGCACCGCATCCTCTGCTGGGCATCCCTGGCTCCTTGGCCCCAGCCCAGTGTCACCCCGACACGCGAGGGTTCTGGCCTTCCTCCTCTGGTTCCCTCACATCCTGTGGCCTTTGACCTCTGCCCACCTGCTTCCACTCCTAGCTGTGCCCAGACTGGGCCTCCCATGCCATCCTCCCTTGACAGGGCTCACTTGGATGGAGCTCAGGTGTGCCTTGACTTACATCTGCAGGTAAATCGAGGCAGCCGTGGCATGTCGGGAGGCGGGACTGTGGCCCCCTGAGTGCCAAGCAGGGAACTCCGCTCCTGCCTTCAGCTCCGCTGCCAGGAATTCAGTTCCTTCTGTTACCCCAGTCCTGACTCCAGGGAGGTCCCCCTAAGCAAAGAGCGCCATGGAAGAGGGCTACTGGGCCTTGCTCCAGCTACAGTGAGGCCCTCCAGCTTCCCGGGCCTCTTCCTGCTCCGGCCACCCCCTCTGGGTGGCACTGCCCAGCCCCCAGGCCCCAGAGGCCGGTTACATTGGGTCATGGTGGAGCAGGTAGGAAAAGCATTTCCACCCCAGGGACCTTGCTCTCCTGCACTCAAAGACATGGTGGCCTGGGAATCCCTCAGAGCCACGGGGAGATCCCAGGCAACCAGGCAGCCAGGCAGCCAGGGTCTCAGCAGCCGGCCCCAGAGAGCTCCCCTGGGACAGGCCTCTCCCGGCCCAGGCGCACAGTGCCCAGTGTGGGCGCACGCACTGCGTTGTGGTTGTCTTTCAGAAATGGACAGTCAGCCAGGTGTGAGCACGCAGGCCTGTCCCAGCACTGTGGGAGGCTGAGGCAGGAGGATCGAAAGTGTGAGCCCCACCTCAGCAATGTGGTGACTTAGCCACACCTGCTTTAGAGTCGAAGTAAGAATGGCCTGGCATATAGGTTAGTGCGAAGGCCGAGCTCCATCCCAGGACTGGAGGGAAGGAGGGAAGGAAGGAGACGCACAGCCAGACAGACAAAACAGCCTGCCAGTGTGTTCCAGAGGCATGGGACAACTTTGTGGCACCGTAAAGAAGAAAGTGTATCCCAGAATTCAGTCCCCAGCGCTGCAAAAATATCCAGGTAGATAGGAAGACGGGAGGGATGGAGGGAGGGAGGGAGGGACAGATGGAACGGTGCTGGCTTTAAGAAGCCAAGCTGCCCTCCCACAGGTGGGCAGGGAGGCTGGCGAGTCCCTTTCCCTCACCGGCAGACTCCTCTCCGAGGCTCGCCTTGCCGTTTGTGACAGTGCCCAAGTTTCAGAACTGTGACCTCAGAGCAGATTCCAGCCCTCCAGCCGCAGGTCTTGGGCCGCGTGACTCCTAGCACGTGAATTCTGAGAATTTTCAGCGTGTAGAAATTTACTTCTCTGTACACCCGGCCGCAGCCGGCCGCTGGTCGTTGTGTGAGAGTGGACAGGGACGCAGAGTAGGAAACACAAACAGGCCCACTTCAGCCACTGACTTCCTTGAGCACGACTGTGCGTGGATCTGTGTGTGCCCAAGAGCTGCAGACACGAGTGCCATTGTCGCCTTGGGTTTCCGATGCATCTCCCGGGTGCTGGACAGCGCCCCAGGAAGCGCGTCACCAGGTGGGCGGGAGCACCTTGCAGTGGAGTAGTGGCATGGCCGTGGTGACTGGCCTAGTGGCTGCTTGTGACAGTGTTGCAAAGCGCCCCTGCTGTCGGGATTTGGGGACAGCTCTCACCTCCCAGCAGTATATCTTTCTAGGAGCCGCATGAAAAGTATTCAAAAGAAAAAAAAAACTGAAATTAATTTCAATAATATATTTTATTTAACCTGTATTACCTGAATGACCATTGTGTCAGTGTATCACAAGTATCCTTTTTTTTGGTTCAGTACTCGGGATAGAACCAGGGCCTTTGCATTGAGCTGTTTCCCCCGGTCTTTATTTTATTTTATATTTGAGACGGAGTCTGGCTAAGTGGCCCAAGCTGCGCTCAATCTTTTAGTCCTCCTGCCTCAGCCTCCCCAAGTACTAAGAATACAGGTATATGCCATTGCATCTGGCTTAAAATATTATTGCAATAATTTTCATTGTTCTTGGTACCATCTTTTTTATAATTGACCAAAAGCGTATATTTACCGAGTACAGCACGTTTGGAGATTCACGTGGCACCATGTCACTGAAATCCAGTACGGCTCCTCCCCTCGGCGAGTCTCTACTCGACCAGCCACTCAGGGGTTTGGGCCCAGCCCGTTCAGCGAGGCCTGGTGTTTACCTGGCCTAAACGCCCTCCGTTCCCAGGTGGGCAAAATGAGATGGAACTGGTTAATATCCCTCAGCAAAGGGTCAGCCTTGTCGGATCTGCCCCTGCCCTCCGTGCCCCTAACCCAGGTGGGCGCCTCAGCGTGGGCCCTGACCACCCTCCACCCTCGTCCTGCGCACTGTCCCTGGACACCATCTGGAGATCAGAGGCTGGCTCCGCGCGCAGATGCACACACCCCTTCCTCTCCAGCGTCCCAGGCCCCTGGGCCCCAGCGCAGCCCTGGGGACGGGCGTGGCTGCCCTGAGCTCAGGGGTTGACAATTCCTGCAGGCGCTGACAGGTCGTAGCGGTTTTGGCCAACAGTCCCTCAGGCCTGAACCCATGCTCACCGCCCAGGACTTTTAATTGTATGTTTTATCTATTACGGTACTGGAGACCATGCCCAGGGCTCCCACACCTGGCCCGGCCCCCAGTTCCCGGCACTGTGCAGTCGGTGTGGTAAGAACCAGGCATGGTGGCTCTTCCCTCTCCCGCCAAAGCGTGTGTGGGGGCGCGGTGCACGTTTACACGCTCTCCGTGGTCTGCACCACCGCGGCCAAAGGCGCACAGCGCGAGCCTGAGCATCAGCGGCTCCGTCGCGGATGGCGGCGCGCAGGCGAGATCGGCCACGTTGACGCCACGTCATTTGCATAGCCCCGCCCACACCTTGCTCCCCGGCTTTCCGAGTTCTCGTTTAATGGCGGGGTGTGCTGGGAAGGCGCGGTTGCAGAGACAGCACGCCAGACCCACAAGACGCCAGCTGGCTTTGGACTGCAGGGCCCGGTGAGTCCGTCCGAGGGGATACGTAGAGTATGCATCCCCGGACATTGTTTTCCTGTTTGTCGAAAATTCAGATCTGGGTGAGCGTCCTGTATCTGCTGTGGTAACTCTCAGGGGAGCAGAGGAGTTAGGTCATGGGCTGGGAGACATAGAGGCGCTGGGGGGTCCAGCCAGGCCCGGGAGCACAGGCCTGTCATCCCAGCACTCTCGGGGGCTGAGGCAGGAGGCCAGCCTGGGCAGCTTAGCGACTTACGGAGGCTTGGTCTCAAAATAAAAAATTTAGAAAGGGTCAGGGGTGTAGCTCAGGGTGTGCCAAGGCCTCTGGTTGGCTGGATCCCCAGTATGGTCACAAAAATACCCGTGCCTGCCGGGAGAGGGCGCCCTTGGGCCGTCTCGCGCGTGTGTCCCGGTTTCCATCTGGTTCCGGAGGAGCCCCAGCTGCTTCCTGCCTGGTGGTGGTTCCTTCAGGGCCACCTGGTCCCCTGTTGCCTCGTGTCCACGTTCACGGCTGGCTCCGAGTCTCGCCGGTGCCGGGCGCGCAGGCCGCTGGGGCTGCGGGGGTGTCCCTGGTTGGCGCCCCTGCAGTCCTGCTTCCCGGTTTCCCCGACCCTGGGGAGCTGCTCCTCGCTGTCCCTGAACCCGGCCTCGTGACTGCGGCAGCCACTGCACCCCTGGCTCCTAGGGGCGGGGATCCTCCCGTGTGGGGTGTCCGTCACCTGCGCCCGCTCGCACCTGGCCTGGTACAGACCTGCAGGAGAGCTGGGCGCAGCGGCATGCCCCTGTAGCCCCAGCATCTAGGGAGGCTTGGTCACAAGCTTGAGCCCAGCCTGGGCGACTTAGCAGACCTGTCTGGGACAGTAAAAAGGGGCTGGAGGTGTGGCTCAGTGCAAAGGCCCTGGGCTTCCATCCTCAGTACCATCACCACCAAAAAAAAAAAAAAAAAAAAAATAGGTTTTTGTTTTGTTTTGCTTTTTAAGAGAGCTTTAGGATGAGGGGTGGAGCTCAGTGTTGGAGGCCCGGCCCAGGACTCGGGGGCCCAGCGTCTGGCCCGGCATTGGACAGGGGGAAAGGGGGGCCATGCCATGGCAGATGGTAATTTGGAGAAATGACAGTGGGTGTCTTTCTTATAAGGATAACACAAGGATCGTGGCAAACAGTGAGGGTGACCTCCAGGGCTGCCTCTGGCTCCAGCTACCCACGGGCGTGCGGTCTGTGGCACTGGCTGTATCCTACATGAGCAGCCATCCCAAACAACTTCAGAGTGCATTCGGGAAAAAAAAACAGCCCCTGAAATTAAAAATGAAATAGAGGATAGCGTCCCTGAAATGGCCCAGTGTTAGAATGTGTAAGAAGCTAGACATCTGGGAGATTGATTGTGCTGTGGGCTTGAACCCACGGCCTCCACATGGAGCTCTGTCCCCGGCACACTTTCAATTCTGATTTTGAGACAGGGTCCTGCCAAGTGACTGAATTGCACGGGCTGGGCTCGAACATGTGACCCTCCCAGAGTGCACTGTGTCACATGTCCAGCTGGATCTGGATCTCCGTGTAATTTCTTGAGTTGTCTGTGCAGCACGGCTCTAGGGAAGTGTAGAGACCGTCCTCACCTTGCAGGTCCAGGCCCTTCCCCAGGAGACCAGCCGGCCGGAGCACAGCTGCGTGCGTCCCAAGGGCTCCAGAGGTGACCTGGGACAGGTGGCATGTCCTGGGAAAGGCAGGTGGGCAGCTGTCGATGAGGCACCTGGTCATCGCGGCCGACCTGGGAACAAGCTCCCACGTTGGGCCTCCTGAGCACTTCCTGGCCCTGTCACCTCAGGGCAGAGCCCGAGCCGAAGGATGCACGCCTAGGTAGTGTGCTGGGCAGGGGGTGCAGAGGCACAGGGCCTCCACGGGCAGCCCCCAGGGCTTGCTGGGATCCACAGGCTTGCTAAGCACAGATAATAAAGCTCAGAGCTGCTCTTAATGCATCAGACACTGAGCTCTGCGCAGGGAATCCCCGTGTCCTAGAACCCGGCAGCTGGTCCCGCCGGTGCCCCGCCAGCCGCGTGTCCTTACAAACTCTCAGCCTTGGTGTCCTCACTCATAGAGTGGCACTGGTAATGGAGCCAAGACCACGCCAGGGCTCAAGGACATGGTGTGTGGACCCCGCTGCGGAGGGGGTCTCCTGTTAGGGGCAGCTGCTTGCCTGGCCTGCGGGCACGCGGTCCTTTAATTCCAGCGCTTGGAAGGCTGAAGCAGGAGGATCTCCAGTTCAAAACCAGCCTGAGAAATTTAGGAAGACTCTGTTAAAAAGAGTAGTAGTAGTAAGAAGAAGAAGAAGGAAGCACTAGCTGCTCTGACACTCACTTTAACAGTTATTTTGTTCCTATTTGGAGACAGAGGCTTGAACCCAGACCTTGCACTAGGGAAAAGTTCCCCACCTGAGCTGCACCGCTGGTCACCTTGTGACTGTAACGTTGGCTCTCTTAAGATGTCCCTGCTGGGGACAGCGGAGGCCAGCTCTCCACCCATCACACCTGCAGGCTGTGGATTCAGGACACAGAGTCTCATCAGGGAGGGAGTGAAGTTTCCACATGGGACAGAAAGGGTGCTGGGGTGCTGGGCAAGTTCCCTGTTCCCCGCTGCAGGTTCGGGGGCTGGGGGAAACACAGGTAGCCCTGAGGCGCAGAGGCCTCACACCCATAAGGCTGGGAGCTTAGAGTGGTGCAGACTGGAGGGGCAGGGCTGGCTGGCAGGGGCTGTGGGCAGCCACCGTGCTCCCTCTGTGCCCAGGGCGAGGCTGGGCCTGGGCCTCTGCTCTGTGAAGGAGCTGGGCGAGATGGAAGACAGCGGCAAGAGACGTAAACACACACCTGCCACCAGAGCTGCTGGCCTTGTCACCTCCTCTTGGCTGTCCCCTGAGCCTCCCGACCTGCAGCAGTCTCCCACACAGAGCCCGGCCTGCTCACTGACAGACTCAGGGTCTGTGGGTTCCACCTGGACAACTGCTGGGGGTCGGGGTCGTCGCACTGAGTGACAGCGCCAGCCCTTTCTTATTTTTATTTCCAGACATGCTCTCTGTACGTTGTTTAAGAGGGCCAGACTGAGCTCGAATTGGCGATCCTCCTGCCTCAGCCTCCCAGAGTGCTGGGATGACAGGCTAGTGCCACAGCACCCACTCACGTCCACTACTTACAAATAACAAAAAATAAATTTTAACAAAAGTTAGCTGTGTAGTACAGTCAAAGTCCTTGTGCTGTGGGACTTGTGATTGCCAAGAGCTGGTGAGTCTGTTACCGGTTAGGGTCTGTGCGTGTTTGTGTATGTAAAAATACGGTGAATTGTTAGCCTTTTCAGAAACCTACTACAGTAAAAGACACGTTATCCCCTTAATACGCCCCCTTCAGACTCACTTGGCCTACTGTTCCTGCCACTTTCCGAGGCAGCCCTGGAAGAGTCCTCTTTCTTGAGTGTCTGAAGTTGCACTGTTGTGGCTGCCTCGGCGTCCTGTGGTGATTCAAGACATCGAACTTTCACGGGGAAGAGCCGTAACTCACATGGTGCTGTTACCGGCCTGTTAAAGCCAGTTCTTTAGCTGTGGCTCCCTGCCCGCCTCCCGGGTCCAGCCGAGAGAGGATGCCCAGGTGTGAGGTAGGAGGGGCTTATTCAGAAGCCAGCTGTGATCTTCTAATATCACCATCTTGCACTGTTTCTGAGGAGCCTAGTATAAAAGTGATTGCTTTCAAAACCAGGCTCTGGATTTACAAGATGATCCGGGTCCCATCAGCTGCCGGACGGATCTGATCATGTCACTCCTCTGATTCCCAGCCAGCCTCAGAGAGCATGAATTGAAGTTCTCACGTTAGGAGGGAGTTCACAGTGGGCCTGAACTTTCCTGCCATGAGTTTAGTGCTGTGTCTGCGCAGCCTGGTGGAGGGAGGGGCAGACTTTTTGGTCGGAAGCTGTGCTTTGTTATTGGCGGATTTATCTGGCACCTAGGGGTGGGGGTGCTTTCATCTGAAAGGAGGTGCCCTCTCTTCCCCATGCCCTGTTTAGGTATCCCGAGGGGTGTTGTGACCTCCTGCCTCTGCTATTTAGGCACCATTTTTCCCTGGGGAAGGGAGGGTTGATGTCTTAGTTGTGTATTCACTGCTGGGACAGAATGCCCCACGTGGGTAAATTAGGGGTGGAAAGATTTGTTTTGGCTTATCGTTTCAGAAGGTCTCAGGCCATTCTCGGGCAGCACAATGGTGGACACACGTGGCAGGAGCATAGTGGAAGGAAGAGCTGCTCACACATGGCGGACAGGAAGCAGAGTGTGCAAGGCAGGGTGGGGCCAGCAAGTACCCATCCGGGTCAAGCCCCAGGGATCCACCCCTTCCGGGTCAAGCCCCAGGGATACACCTCTTCCAACGAGGCTCGGCCTCTTTACAGGACATGGTTCTATGCGTACGTCACATCCACATTCCAAATCCAAACCAAAGCAGCCGGATACCTCTCTACTTTCTGGAAAATGTGACCTGGAAAAAACAAAAAGTCTGCCCTGCCGGAATCCGTGACTGAGTTGGATGAGGATGCACCACTGTTAGGAGCCTGCCTTCCCACGGATGGCCCTAGGCCGCAGCACTTCCGCGCATCACGCCTTACAGACATGCCCTGGGAACACGGAGCCGCCACAGGAACGATGGGATCCGGGTGTTCGAAGTGAGGGGCAGATTTTGGGGAGCTTTATGGCCAGCTGTCTCACTGTAACATGCTGTGTCTTGACACACTTCCTATGGGTGCCTGTGTGTGTGCGCACTCCTGAGTGTTGGTGCCCAGCACTGGGAGGACAGGCGGTAGCCCCCCGATAGGATGAGGGGCCCCCCCCCCCCCCAGGATCCTTAGGAAGTAGGAGCAGATCCGGTTCATGTGGGTCCACGGGACCAGGGCTGGTGTGGCCCTGGGCTGGGTGTTGGCTGTGCTGGTCCGTGCCTGGGGCTCTGGAAGGGCCTGGGCCGGGTGTGGCGTGGGCGGAGGCCTTCCGCTGGCCTGTCTTCCAAGTACACAGTGTCGCAAACTTGGAGGACAAGGAACAGAGCGGACTGAGCTGGACTGAGCTTCGTGAAGCAGAGTGTCCCCACGCCAGGTGCGCACGGTACATTTGGATACGCATGAGGGGCCGTGCCAGGGGCTCCAGGGAACCAAGCTCAGCCCTGTCTAAGCTGTTCCAAGTGGAATCACTTCCTGATTCCGTGTGGGTTTTTTTCACTGACTTAATATTCTTTTTTGGTAATGTTTGGGACTAAACTAAGCAACATCTCAGCTGTTATTTACTTTTTTTTTTTTCATTTTAGGAGTCTGGCTAAGATGCCGTCCTCCTGTCTCAGCCTCCCAGAGTGCTGAGGTGACAGGCCTGAGCCCCCAGGCTCGGCTACACCTGTGGTTTTGATGACAACCTGAGGGCTCCCTGTGACCCGGCTGTCACTCTTGAGCCCTGTGGCAGCTTGTGTCAGAATTTCCTGAAGGCCTGTGAGGGTCCTTCTCTGTGTGTGTGGCCTGCCTTTTAGGTGTCCTTCCTCTGCCCACGGACCCCAGGCTTCCTACCCATTGCCCGTTGGGAGTGTGGCTCCTATGAACGTGGTGGGGTTCTGTGGCTTATTCCCGCCTCTTCCCAAGTCTCCGCTTTATGTGTTCCACAACTGAGTTAAGCTGAGTTTCCCTGTTGGTGTCTACTTGACCTAGACAAGAGGCATCTGGTCACAGGTGATGCCAGGACCCAGATGGAGCAGGCATGAGGGCCCCACTCACAGGGCGGGGACAGAAGCTGGGGTCACCGTCCTCCACCAGCCCTCGGGTGGCTCCTGCTCCAAATATTTCCTTCTCGTCAGTGGGACACCATACCCAACACCCGCCAGTCACGAGAGGAGACGTTGATTGAGTCTCACAGTTTCAGTCCACGGTTAACAGGCTCCAAGGAAGAAATAGCATGGCAGAGTGGCAGGCAGAGGATAGCAGTTCAGCACGTGGCAGTCAGGAAGCAGAGAGAAAGGGGAGGAGCAGGGACAAGAACACGCCCTTCCAGGCCACACCCCCAGGGCCCTACCGGGCCGCCTCCTAGCAGCTTAGGAACTCTTCCATGGGTGGATCGAGCCATGAGCCCAGCGCTCCGTGGGCCAGCCACCTTTTCTACCAGGAGACTTGGGAGACATTTTAGACCCCAGCCAGGGGTGGGGAGCCTTTTTTTCTGCCAGAGACCACTTGGATATTGATGACAACACTCGTGGGCCATACAGATTTATCCACTTAAAAATCAGCCTGCTGAATTTGGTGAAACATTTATGAACTCGCCTGAATGTCACAGTGGCCTTGGCCAGTCCGGACCTTCCACACCCCAGATCTAAACCAGAGCAGTGTCCGCTGTCCTCAGTGGGCCCACCGTCCCTGCTGGGACATCTTGGGCCCATCATTTGTTCACAAGGAGCCGGGTCAGCAGCATTCCCACCTCCCTGGCTGCAGTGATGATGCCCACAGCATGGCACACAACCAGCAGGTGCCTCTCCATCCTGGGTGTGTGGTGGCATCATGAAAGACAGCCCAGGGGTGGCATTTTGTCCCTAGCAGCGAGGGACTCCATCTGAGTGCCCCCATGCAGGGGTTAGGGACAGTGGTGTGTGTGGGGGGACCCTCTGCACCTTTGGTTCCTCTTGGGCTTTGCTTCAGATGGCTGTCCCCTTCTTGAGGGAGCCCAGAGCTCAGAAGCTGCGCCTGGGTTATTATAGGTTCCTTTCGCTGAAGGAGGTCTCTGCAGCATGTATTTGTAAACAGAAACCTCTCCTATCAACCCCAGATACACCCCAAAACAGGTCTGTGTGCTCTGTATTGTGAGTCAATAGTGTGGTTTTTATTGGTGGTGGTAGTAGGTTTTTTGAATTGTAGGAAGACACACATAGCAGCCAAGTGTGGCTTCACACACCTGTAATCTGAGCACTCTGGGAGGCTGAGGCAGGAGGATCATAAGTTCAAGCCCAACTCAGGGACTTGGTAAGATGCTGTCTCAACATTTTAAAAAATTAAAGAGAGACGGGGGTGTGGCTCAGTGCATAGGCCCTGGGTTCAGTCCCAAGTACTGAAAAACCCATTAGAGATCAGGTGTGCAGTCACTTGGTGCATAGTCCGTTCAGATCACAGTGCACGTTAGTGTGGCCGTCTGGTCACTCGCTTGGTAAGACTGAGACTCGGCCCATTGAACGCAGATTTCCCCGTGCCCCTGTCCAGGTCCTGACAGCCCCCTCACTTCCCGTTTCTGTGAGCATGACAGCTCTGTGCACTTCCTGCGAGTGGACTCACGTGCCTTTTGTCCCTGGGTGACTGCTCTCGGTCGCGCAGCAGAATGTCCTAAGGTTCTTCCTTGTGGCAGCAAGTGCCGGAATTCCCTTCCTTTTCAAGGTTGAGTAATAGTCCCTGGTACGGTGGCACCACATGGCTGTTTGTCTGTCCGTGGACACGTGGATTCCTCTTTTGGCCACTGTGAATAATGCTTGACGTGGGTGGAATTCTTTCTCCACCTTTTTTTTTTTTCGTGGTACCGTAAATCAAGCCCAAGCCCTTGACACTGAGCTCTGTCCTCAGCTCTTTTTGAGACAGGCTCTTGCTAAATCAGCAAGTTGCCTGGCTGGGCTCCAGCTTGCGGCCTTCCAGAGCGCTGCGATGACAGGCATGCGCCACCTGGCCTGGCAGGATTCTGTCTTTCAGGAGTAATACGTAAAGATCCGTTGCCCTGAATAAGAATATTACAACTTCTCGGATGTAAGAGGCCCACCCCCATGTGGCTCGCGCCCCTGGATCCTGCTGCACCCTGGACAGGCGCACCCACTCCGTGGGCTGAGCAGCCCGGGCCCCGTGCAGCACCTGTGGTGGCTGGCGGCACTGGCACGTGGCTTCCGTCCCAGCACCACCAGTTCTGCGATCGGAGGTGCCGAGCTGTCTGGAAGCCGCTGCCTTGCTCCTGCGTGGCCGGCCCCTGTCCGGCAGGGCAGTGCCCACCCTCGCCCACAGCCTCTTCCCTCCCTGCCCTCCTGGCATCGGGCTGCTGCTTG
>PVKB01008294.1:0-18596 GCA_004027205.1 Ctenodactylus gundi | reverse complement strand
CACCCCCCACCAGGAGGCCATCCGGGTGCAGGTTTTCCCATCTTCGGGATGGGGACCTGAATCTCTTCCCACGGCTGCCGAGGGGACAAGGCCCTCTCTGCAGAGCCACTTTCCCCAGTCCCTTGCTCTGACCTTGACACTACTGGGAAGCAGCTGCCACGTCGCGGGGCACGGGCATGGGAGGGCAGACGCAATGGGGTCTCCCGCCCTCTCTACACTCTACACCTCCAACCACCTGCTTTGTGTCGCTGGGAAGAGATGGAACGGTGGGGAAAAGGCAAAGCACAGCCTGCTCCTTCGACGCTTCCCAGGGCCGGCGTGCTCAAGTGCCCCTTCCTTTCCCTCCCCAGGAATGAGCGCGCACTTCTCTAGCTGTGGGCTCCTCAACTGTCACCCTTTGGGAGGACAGCACACACAGACAGTTGTCTCCAACCTCCTGCCTTTTTTTGGTACCTACGTACCACAAAAACATTTGCTCAGGGGTCCGACGGAATGGACCTTGGTGGACAGTGAACTCTCCACAGCTCCCGTAACACGAGCTCTGGAACTCCTTCCTCCTCCCATCACCCCCCTCCTCCATGCTCTGGAGGAAAAGAGGGCAGATTTGGGGGAACAGGAAGTCCTGCCTCCTCATGGTCCTGGGCCATGGCCAGACCCAAAGTCATCCTTGCTGCCAGGAGAGCTGACCACATCCTGACTCGCTCTGGCCATTTCCAATCTGTGCTCTGACCTTTCTAAGGGTGGGATGGATCTGGTTTGGTCCCACAACCAAAGGTGCCTTAGTAGAAGCTTGGATGTATTCAGGGCACCCACAATGCATGGGGGGCACCGTGTTGGGCACTTTGAGCAGCTGTGAGGATGACTCAAAGATGAATCCTAGGGTGAGGGGTGGTCTTCACCCCACAGACACACCTCTCTTGCCCCTGGGAGGACTCACGTCACAGCAGGACCAGCCCTAACCCCATGTGTCAATGGTTCAAGGGGAGTTCTTAAAAGCCTGTCAGATCACAGAAAGCTCAGGAAGAGCCCCGTCCTCAGAGGAGGGGATGGGCACTGGCTGGGCATCCCTGGTGAGGGTCACAGCATGTTCAGATGGATGGAGAACTGGTACAGGGTTAGTGGGCAGCACTGTACTGCCTGGGAAATGTACTTCCCAAAGACAGCTCGCTTGGAGCTGGGCCCAGAGGCACAGACCTGTGCCACTCTGGGAGACTGAGTCAGGAAGAGTGCAAGTTTGAGCCCAGCCTGGGCGACTTAGTGAGACCATGTCTCAAAATCAAAAATTTTAAAAGGGCTGGGGATACAGCTCAGTGCAACGGCCCTGGGGTTTAGTCCCTAGTTAACACACACACCCATACACACATAGAGGAAAGAAGAAAAATTAGATGACTGGACATGCCTGGCCACATGGCAAAGGCCTGTGATCCCAGCACTCTAGGAGGCTGAGGCAGAATCCTAAGTTTGAGCCCAGTCTGAGCAACTTAATGACTTAGTGAGACCCTGTCTCAAAATCAAAGGCAGGGGGCGGGGGGAGGGAGAGAGAGGGAGAGAGAGAGAGAGAGCGCAAACAAGCTTATTGCCTGGCAGACAATAAACAATTGAGTCAGGTAAGATCTGCAGCTAGTCGGACTCACAGGGTGGCAAACGTAGCCTGGGGCCAGCCAGCCGTTACTGTCACCTCAGCAAGACCTGCACAGAGGCGCTGGGAATGGCTGCCTGGGCCTGCAGCATGTGACTCTGCAAAGTGCCTAAAGTGGGCTAGAGGAATGGCTCAGCCGTTAAAGTGTTATCAAGTGTTAGGTCAAGCACTAAGTACCCTAGTTTGATTCCCCAGCACCACATAAACTGGGTGTGGTGGCACACGCCTATAATCCCAGCACGCGGGAGGCTGAGGCAGGAGGACTGCCTTGAGCCCAAGGCCAGCCTGGACTCCACAGTGAGTTCAGGACCAGCCTGGACTGCAGAGCAAGACTGTCTTGAAAAAAAAAAAAGAGAGAGAGGACAGACCAAGATGGCACCCAGGACGTCTCACTTCTCACGGACACAGCTGAAGGCAATATTCTCAAGGGTTACAATGAGGGGACAGACAGTACTGCAAGGGTGAAGACTGGGGGATCAACATGAGTGACCCCAGGCAGCACCTGCCTGAGCCTGCTGCCCAGGCCAGGCTGGCCAGACAGGGCTGCTGTCACCCCAGGGGCTGAGCATTCTGTGACGCCTATAGCTTTGCTCTTGCTCAGCCCCGTCCAGGTGAGAGCTGGGTGGCAACACTGGCCGAGAGGGCTCACCTCTGACCATCACTGACTGTCCTGCAGACCCATTTAGACAGAGGTCATTTCATAGTGTCAGGTGGCACCTGAGGTTCCAGGTCTCCCCCAGGTCGGCACGACTGCCAGGCAAGAATTGGAAGGGAGAGTCCTGTCTTGACACCTGTGTCGGAGGGCACTAGGGGGTGGGCATGGCCAGAGGGCCCAGCCTATCACAGATCGGGGAGTACCACACCCAGAAGGGCCGTCCCTCAGATGCTTTCATCTGCCTGCGATTAGGTACTCTTCTCTTCATCTGCCCGTCACCGGGGACCCCCACCCCAGCCCGGCTGCTGGTCCTGGAGTCACAGGGCACAGAGGGTGTGGCCAGCAGTCCCCAACACAAGCCAGTGGGGGGGGGGCGTGCCACAGAGAGAATAGGCAGGCCCTGTGACATGGTTTCTTCCCTCATCCCTACACAGCTGTGCCCCTCCCTCCCGGCCCCACCCTGCCATTGTCCCTTGTCACTTGTCCCTCTCACAGGGTGCTAGTCCACTCCTGTGCCAGGAGGTGCCACCCCTGAAGGCCACATGCACATGGCACCCAGGGCTCTACAGAGGGAGGGGGCATGGGTTCAACTCCCCCTAGGGGCAAATAGGAAACCACGGAGACAGCACAGCCCCTCGCCACCCTGGCCCGTGTGGGCTACAGAGGCTACGATGTGACCCCCCCAAAAGCCCCATAATATTCATCTTTTGGACTCGAGGTGTGAAATCTGCCAGAGTTCATGTCAGATGGCAAACACCTAAAGGGATGAGGACATCCCCCCTTCCAAGAGCCCGGCAGGCTGACGTTACCCTGAGGGCGCAGCATCTCACTGCCCCTCCCACACCGTGACAGCTGCACTGTGAGCACACGCTTTCCTGCCTCCCTGACCCCCGTCCCCTGCACCTGCGAAAGTGTGCCGTGCATGGTGCCCCTACTGGGGTAGCAGGGGTGGGGCACACGAGAGTCAAGAGGTCCTGAAGTCACAGTGCAAGGGGCCCCTCCATGCCCGTGGGCTCCACATCCACAGAGGCCACTGTCTGCGTCACATTTCCACTGTGTTAGGGATTATAAGCAATCCGCAGATGTCCCGAGAGTCTGTTCATTTTTCCTATGTGTGGTGACTGTGGGGACACCCTGAGCATTGAATTTAGTGCTTGCACAGTTTTCTTACAACATTAGTTTTACTTCCAGTATTACGACAAATTAATCCCAAGCCAATTTTTATTTTGTGTGTTTAATATTTTGTACACACACACACACACACACACACACACACACATATACAGAGAGAGAGAGAGAGAGAGAGAGAGAGAGAGAGGTACATACGTATACACACATATATGGAGACCTTTGGGACAGCCTCAGATATGACTTGCTGTATGGGATGAGCACAGGTGCACATGACAGGTACGGACCTTGGTGTCCTCCCGTGCTGGGGTCCATCACCCACAGATACTGAGGGATGACAGAGTGCGGGGAAGGCGCCCACCACCCCACATCTCAGCAGCCTCACCCCAAGGGGTAGCCCTCAAGTTCCCGGCACATGGCCCCAACAGGCCCTGCATAAGTCCAGCCTGGGGACACTGGGGATGGAAGCTGGCTTTCCTCTGGGCCCAGCATTTTCCCTGGACCTACCTCACTGGAAGTACAGAGATCTCTTATCTGGTAAGGTATTTGGCCAGAGAGTTCAAGGAATAAAGCCAACGTGTAATTAAAGAATCACTTCTATAGAAAAGAATATAATTATCTTAAATTACCATCTCAACAGAGGTCACATCACAGCCTCAGGTGAAACTTGTCTTAACTGGGGGCTGTCTCCAGGTACCCTGGGTGGGGCTGGCAGCTTCAGTTGGATTTTTAGGGTATCCTCTCCTTGAGCTGCTCTCCACAGAAAGGAAACTGAGGTCTCTGTCGGCTCTGGGGACTCTCACTCCGCATGCCCTTAGTCCTGTGAGGGGGATTAGGACCCCCATTTTACAGGTGAGGAAACTGGGGCTCACTCCTAGAGGGTCATAAAGTGTTCCAAAGAACACTGAGACCACAGCACGAGTCCGCTGTGCCCCAACACCTGCTCGCTCCAGCATGGCTGTCTTCTGCAAAAATCATCCCGCATCGCTATCTGCACCAAGGATCAAGAACCAGCGACGGCCAGGCCCCCGTCTGTCCCTCCACAGGTGGATGCTCCTACCTCCAGGCACAGGGAACTGCAGAGATTCCTGCAGGTGGTGTTTGCCCCCTGGCCCCTGGCCCCTGAACCCCTGTGCCCCCTCTTCTCTCACTTATCAGTTTCGGTGCCGAACTACTTTCCAATGAAAGGACCGTTGTGAGCCCAAAATGCCTCCCTGGCAGACTGCTGGTGTTGTATCCAGTCAATCAGCTGGCGCAAAAGGCCCTCGCGCCTTCTCCAGGTAGGACAGGAAGGAAGCAAAACAAACAACTGATTCAACAATGTTCCCAAGATTTAAGATAATTTATTGAACCAAAAGATGAGATTCGTCTGAATTTTTTCTCCTTTCAATACAAGCATCTGGCTCCTCTGTAAATAATTCATTAAGGTTTTCTGAAGTTATTTTCCAAAGCTAAATGCTCGATTCTCAAAGACTGTTTCTGTTTTTTTATTCTCCTGTGTCAGCTCAGCTTCTGCCTCTCCTCACAATCAGCGCTGTCGCTGTTGGGGCTGGCTACGTGGGAGGTGTATTTTTTGGGGGGGCCAGGACACCACAGAGAACAGAATCACGCCATCCTTAAAGAAGCTGATATAGTCTAGTTAAGCAGTCTGGTGGACATATGGAAAGAAAAGTAATTAGATGTCGAGAGAAAAGTGGTATAGCCCAGTGGCTCGCAAGCTTTATGGCAGCACAGCCTGGCTTGGGGGAAGACAATTTTTCTACGGACCAGGGTTTGGGGGGGGGGGGCCTGACTCAAGCAAATTATATTTAATTTATACTTTATTTCTACTATTATCACACTGTAATATATAATGAGTAATTATACAACTCACCATAACCTTCCTTTGTATTCGCAACCACTTCCCGCCTCTGCTCTACCTAGGTTACTGGGCATTTGCTTCTAAGAAGGAGCCAGCAACCTCGACCCCTCATAGGCACAGCTCGCAGGAGGGTTCATGCTCCTATGAGAACCTAATGCCGCAGCTGATCTGACAGAAGGGGAGCCCAGGGCGTCATGGGAGCAATGGGGAGTGGCTGTAAACACAGATGAAGCCTTGTGCACCTGCCTGCTGTGAGGGGAACGCTGGCAGAAGGGTACTGTGCATGGCTCATGTCCTCCAGATGCAGGGAACTCTGGTGGCCACTGACACTCAGTCAAGTGTCTAGCTGACTCTTCCCTCCACAGACTGCACCCAACCTAACTAAACTGACACTTCGTTTCCAGGGCCCTGAGTAAACAACCTGGCTTTCCTGCCTCAACCTGAAGGCTCTCCCAGTTCCAAAATGTTCCAGGACTGTTCAAAGGCTAAGACCTGGGGCTTGCTGTCCTCCCCATAGAGGACCAAAGTGAAGGCACAGAGTCACTGAGAATCACCTTCAAGCAAGTCACCAAGATCACCTGTGGGTAGATGATCAGGAAGAGACCCAAACGTGTCCGTGGCATGTGTACTAGAGTACATACAACTTTAATGTCCCCCAAGCCCAGCCTGCAGAACCCTGCTTTGAGTTTTTCCTAAGAACTGAGATTGACTTGATCCTAGGAGAGAGAAACAATGGACTGAGGGGGCTCGGATGGGTCAGCAGCAAGCCCGGATCCGGACCTGTGGTCACCTCTGTCCACACTCCTGCTCTGAGCCAGCACAAAAACAGAACAGTTTTGGGATGTTTTCTGACGTCTAAGCCCAGGAGCAGGCATCTCTAGCAGAGCTGAGGTAGGGAGACGGGTCCCTGCCTCTCCTGCGACCTCGGGAAGGTCCTTCTCTTCCACCATCACAAGATGACCTGTGAGCTACATACATCTGCAGCCCTGTTTTATGTTCAGACACAGCCTCATGGCTTTCATAAGTGGCCAGGCTGGGCTTGAACTTGTGATCCTCCTGCCTCCCATTGTGCTGGAATTACACGTGTGCAGCACCACACAAAGTTTAAACCCCGATCTTTAACCCTTGCTTGGCACTGGCCAGTCACGTGGCAGGGTCTTTAACCTCTCCAGCTGGTCCAGGCACAGCTCTGGCTCTCAGGGGCTGCTGCCCCTCCCCCCAGCAGGTACCTGGCTGCCCAGTGGGAGGCCATCTGGCCAAGTTCCTCCCTTAGGCCAGTCCAGTACCGCTGCCTGACATTCTTCTGTCTTGAAGCCGAGAATATTCTATTACCTGTGCCCCAAGGTCACTCCAGAAATCTCAAAATACACTAAACCAGCAAAGAGACTGACAAGGAGACAAGTCATGTCTCTGTTCTCTGACACTGGCTTCTCCCTGGGGGCCAAACGGCTCCTCAGACACTCGCTCACCTCGGGGCCGTAGAGTCGGGAGACCACAAAGTGCCCGGCCCCAGAAGGACTCCGTCCCACCACCCCTGACACACCTGTCCTCCAGTCAAGGTCGCCCCGGGGCAAAACCCTGTCCATGCAGCTGAGGTGCAGGGGTCAAAGCAGACCTCAGACTCTCACTCTCTTTTTAAAAGTATATACTTATTACCTAATTTAAATAACACATAATATACTAATTATTTAAAATAAAATTAGTCTACACACACACACGCCCTTTAGGGCCTTTGCACTGAGCTACATCCCCAGCCCATTTTCTGGTTTTGATTTTGAGACAGGGTCTCTTTAAGTTGCTAAACTAGCTGGGTTGGGTTAATCTTGCGATCGTCCTGACTCAGCCTACCTGTATGCTGGGAATACAAACCTGTACCCCCAGACCCAGTTAGTACATATATTAGAATACATTAAGGTAAACATGGGCAGGTCTAGAGAGGGTTAGGAGCTGGACCACCTCACACAGATCCCTCCCGTGCCTGCACACGTGACCCTGAGCTGTGACCTGATGCCCTTCCCATCCAGAAGCAGAGCTTCTTGCTCCATGTCCTGAATCTGATCCGTGTTACACGCTGCGACCAGCAGGCCTGTGAGGCCCTGAAGTCCAGGACTCGCTCTCTTGCTGCCGCCTGGGCAGCCTTCTGGACACCATGACCACCATCTGGCCATAGTAGAGCCAACCAGCCAATGGGCAGACATGGGAAGGAGTCTGTCTTGACTCCTGCCCAGGATGAGCCATCCCATGACCAGAGACAAACATGGACCATCAGAATCTCCCAGCAGATGTAGAGAATTCTCAGAGGTACAAAGTTTGTTATTCTGTCTCTACAGTCTGGCGTTCTGAAGGCAGCAGTGGTGACCTGATTGGGCAATGGATGCCCAGGGTCATCCTTGGGTGGAAGGCTGCACTGCTGATACCAGCAACGTGCTACCCCCACCCCCACACCGACCCCCATGCCCTGTACTGTGCCTGGCACATGACAAGCCTTTGGAAACAGAAGTGAGATGCACACCCCTCAGGTACCCAGTGGAAGCCCTACTGGGGTTTTCTGATTTGTGGTTCAGTGTTTATTCCAATATTCAGTTATTTAAATAACCAAAGTAAGGGAAAGACCTGGTGGGTCAGATCAATGAAGGCACAGAAGGCAGGCTGTCTATTTTAGAGATGAGAACGGTAAGGATAATCCTTAATGATCTCCTAACAACACAGTGTAAGAGCTAGTCTTGGTGCAAGCCTGTAATCTCAACACTCTGGGAAGCTGAGGCAGGAGGATCACAAGTTCAAGCCCAGCCAAGGCAACTTAGCAAGATCCTGTCTTAAAAAAAATAAAAAACGAGCTGGGGTGTACCTCAGTGGGAAGGCCCTGGAACTCCAGTGTAAACAACAACAATGAAGCTAGCCAAATCAGATGACAAGTGTGTTGTTCAGATGGCATCTGATGATCGATGACACTGATCAGTCCCACCGCTATGAGGGGACGTCCTACTGCACAGCGTGAGTATAGCTCGGAGGAAGAGTGTTCCCTGGGGGGCTGGGGAGGGAGGGGGACAGGCTGAGGTGGGTAGAGTGACACAGTGACAAGTGGACTTCCACGTGAGCCCAAGAGACATGTGGCTGCTTAGAGTCTGCCTTCTGGAAGCCAGAGGCAACAGGGCCACATTGTCTCTTCTCTCCCCACCTCTCGCCCCAGGATGTGAGTCTCAGCAGGCCCCCCGCAGAGCCAAGAGGAGGTGCTGTGGATGGACACTGTGACAGGCTGTCCCAGAGCAGCTACCGGCCTTCATCACAGGCTCAGGTATCTGCCTGCCCTCACACTAGGATTCCCGGCAGGGCACTGCAAGGAAAAACCAAATCTTGGGGAACATGCAACCAAAGAACTGTGGACATCAGTGGCCTCCTTGCGGACCCGAGGCCACCCCAGGGACCCTCCCAACCCAGCTCTCCAGCCTCCACTCACGTGGCTCTCGGAAGAGAGACATTGATCTTCCAACTGCAGAAGTTGGTCATCTTACAGTCTGGAGGCCAAATGTTCAAGGTCAAGTGTCAGTGGAGTGGATATGCTCTCTTGGACACCTTTGGAAGGGGGCCCTTCCTTGTCTCTGCCATCCTCTGTTCATCCCCTGACCCTGGGCCTGTGGCAGCACCTCTCTGAACTGTGCCTCTATCTCCCACAGAGCTTTCTTCCCTCCAGTCTTCTGTACCCCAACTCTTTTTAAATGAGTATTACTGGGAACCCAACTCAGGGCATTTATGATGAGCTATATCCCCAACCCATTTTTATCTTTTATTTTGAGAGAGCGTCTCACAAAATCATGAAGTTACCCAGGTTGGGCTCAAACCTGTGATTCTTCTGCCGCAGCCTCCCCGAGGGCTGAGATTACAGTTATGAACCACAGACCTGGCAAACTTCTTGTAAGGATGCTGGTTGTGGGTCACCCTAATGACCTCATCTCGACACTTTACCTCCATCTGCAAAGACACTATTTCAAAGCACACGTGTGCTTGGAGGATGGTGGGTTAGGATCCCAGCACATCTCCCGAGCAGTCCAATGAAGTGCACCCCACTGCTGGTCTCCACACCCCGACACCTGGTCAAGAACCCAAAGGAACCGCTGCCTTCAAGCCCCCGCGGCAACCTGGCCTTCTGCGAACACGCCCTCTGCCACTCTCTTTATCAACACTCTCTCACCCGTGGCATCCTTCTCTTTCCTGTCTAGCACAAACAGAGGTCGTGCCAGCACAACTACCCTCCGCTGGGCACCCGCAGTGGGAGAGCAGGCCGCCGGCTTCTGGCCAGGAACTAGGGCCTCTGCCTCGCAGACGGCGGGGAGTTGGGAGCTACTGACAGCCCAATGGTCTCGGGTGTATGTTCATCAGCAGCTTCGCCACCCAGCCCAAGTATGCCAAGCCCGAGGCCGTGGCAGAAGCCCCAACACCAGGACATATCCAACCGGCCAGTGGCAAGCCACAAGTTGGCACAGAGGACTTCATGTCAAAAGGAAGTAAAGGATGGGGATTCGATTATTTCCAAAGTAAGTAGAGACAGAAAAGAGACGAGTGCTATTCCGATGGAGCTTTCCAAGGCTGGGCTAAAATGAATAACCTGGACCCATGAGCCTTCTGCTGGGGAGGGCACGCGCACAGCCACTAACGCTTAGCCATTTCCTCTGGCTGGCTGCATGCGTTGCATGATGGGTAGCGGTGGGGTTGGCCATGAGTTCCCTGTGGTCACACCTCAGAGACACAACATACCTCTCACACAGCTCCAGTGTTCAGCTTAGGTCAAGGTCATGGTTGACCAGCCAAGCAAACTGAGGACTCTTTCAACTCGGTGGCTCAGCACTTCACCCGCCTCCGCTCTGCCATATTTTACAGGATGATGATAAAATCTCGGAGTTCTCAAATGGCTGCCCTGGATGTAGACCACTGGTGTTTCATGAGTGGTCGTGGTCACTGCTCCTACTCAGGGGCCAAGGGAAGGTGGACGGAAAAGAGGTGAGAAAGACCCTAGAAGCAGGAGACAGACCCTCCCCAATTCCTCCAAGGATCCGCAGCTCCCACAAAGCCAGAAGAGCAAAGTCCCTCGCAGTAAGGTGAGAACGGGAAGACAGAGAAAGGAGAGAAAAGCAGCAGGCAGGACGCAGCGACCCAGGAACACAGCTGCCGGCGTGAGGGTTCGGGAGGGTGCAAATGACTTCTTCATCAGTTACTTAGCATGGAGGCAACTGTGACAGTCACACAGCCATGACCGCGTGCCCTGCATGGACATGAACCACGGAAGTAATTTTGCTAAGCTCTACTGTGAGATATCTATTCAAAGACAAGAGGCGGAGAAGATACCTGCAGAGAGCTGAGAATCCTACCAGGTGTTCAAAGTGCAGAAGGCACGGTGCTGAACACAACGGCCATGTCAGGCTGCCTCTTCTGCTTGTCACCTCAGTCCCAGAGATGTTCATCTGGTGATGCAAAAGCTCAGATTTAAGAATTTGCATTCACCGTTAGGTCACTCTGCTGTCGTTAGAATCTGGCTCCCAAGGGTCTTGAAACCGCCACATCCAGTATTAGGTCTGAGCGGAAACAGGAAGGAGGGGGCTGGGAGTCCAGGTGTACCCTTCCCTTCTTCCCGAACTGTCCACGTCAGCCACCATGGAATGATGCGTGGACCCCATCATTGTGGGGTAACCAGATGAGACAAGGGAATGCAGCTCTCGGGTAGTCTGCAAGGCCCAGGACAGGTCGCTCAAGGCTGCTCTGTTGAGGGCTCTGTCCACTCAGCATGGGACCACCACAGTGGAAGGGGCCACGGGTACTCTCCCCAGCTCCCTTCTCAGGTCCAGCACTGGCTGTGCTCAGTTGCACTCAGCCAACGAGCACTTTGCATGCACAGGAGGCCTGCTCACGGGTAGCCATCTCCCACCCAGCATGCCAAGGGCGGCCTCTAGGGTTTTTGGTGTAAACCTAGAATAGTGGATCAGTTCTGGAAAGCCTTTGCAGCCATGGGGCTGGACCCCTGCAACACCCCATATCATACTCTGCACCTATGAGCTTATGGAGCGCCAAGCTGCCAAAGAGATGAGTCAGGAAACCCCCAGCGCCGCTGATCCCACGGGGCTGCCCGGGATGCAGACTCATCTGGGATGGTCGTCTTTATCGGGAAGCCAGAAATATCCTGTTTCCACTGAATCGTCAGTAGCCAAGGCTGTCTCTTCTCCGTGACAGACGAGACAGCGAAGACGACGGGAGATGGCAGAGACGATACACGGTTGGGCGGACAGGCAGATAACGGTGGAGAGGTAAAATACGGATGAACAGAAAGGATAACTCACAAACATGAGAGAAATTAATCAGTACTGTACCAGGGAAACTGAAAGCCAGCTGGTTTTGAACACTGGTCACTCTAGGAACCTCAGGAGAAGTCAATAAATATGCAGGTCATGAGTCCTGTCATCAGACACTGGGATTCAGCAGGTGTGGACGAAGACCTAGAATTTTCTATTTTAATTTTTTTTTTTTTTTGAGACAGGGTGTCACTCTGTAACTACTGGATGTGCAATGGCTTGGATCTCACGTATCTGGAAAGTGACTGAATCAGGAGGGGCGATGCTCATTGTGGGATTCATCTGTTCCCAGCTCAATGTGCTGTTCGGAGGTGGGGCCTAGCTGGGGGCGGAGCCTGGGTGGGTCGGAGCCTAATTGGAGGCAGGTCAGAGTGTGAACAGAAGGGTGGATTCTTGTCCCAACTCCTCCCTTCTCTGCTTCCTGGCTGCCACTGGATGGGCAGCTGTGCTCCTTCAGGCCCTTCTAGCACGTCCTTTGTGCCTCAGAGCCACCAACTGTAGACTGAATCCCCTAAAAAACATAAGCCACAATAAACCTCTTCCTCGTTCATGCTGTGGGGGTCAGACATCTCTTCCATCAATGGGAAAGTGGCTAAGATAGGCTGAGACTCCTTAAGAGGGTTCAAGAACCACAATATTTAAAAAAAAATCATTCTAAATCCTCACCCAACAAGGAGGGTGTGCAAAGCAGCCAGAGCCAGGGTCAAAGCTGTCACCACCGATGTGCTGAGTGGCATCCCCTTTTCCTTCTCTGGGGCTCCAATCCAAAGTGTCTCCACGGTGTGAGGGTCAGAAAGCATAGTGTCATTTGGTCATCCAGCCCTAGGGACAGAACATGGCTCCCATCCCCTCCTTTCTGGGAGTGCAACAGGCCCATCATCAACCCACGGGGCACCACAGCCTACCTCACGTAGCCTGAGGCTTTCCTGATGGCCAAGCACCAGGCAGGGAAATCAGAAGCCCAGGCTCACTCAGGCCCCATCATGCCTCCGCAACCTTCTGTGACCGACCAGCTGCCCTTGGTTCTATTTTTAGTCTGTCTCCAGTGACTGCGAAGGATTTCTGGAGCTCCTCTCCCAAGAGGGCTGGGGACACACACATTCTGTCACTAATGTTCTATTTGGCCGTGAAGGACGGAGCCCCTCGAGCAGCCTCTGCGTCCCCAATGGCGTCTGTCTCAGGTCCTTCTTAGAAGTCCTTCCTTCTCCCTGGGCCACCAGCCCTGTCATTGGCTTATAAACAGTTCCAAAGGTCATGATGTGGCAGCCAACCCTCCATGACTACATCAAGTCTCTGAGAGGCATGGACTTCAGCATTCACTGGCAACCGTTATTTTTTTTTTCAGACAGAAAAAGACAATACATTCTTGCTCCCAAAGTGCTGGCAGAATGCCATGCACAGACACACTTCCAGTGAGCAACGTTCTAGAACTGCTCCTACCACCTTCATCACTATCCTCTACACCAGGAAGAAGAAAGCAAATGACTAGCGACCAGCACAGCCCAGCTCTAACCTCTGAGACCAGCACAGCCCAGCTCTAACTACTGCACCTCCTACACATAGGCTCCTTCCAACCACAGCCCTAGGGCACCACCAGTCTGTCCTCCCCTCCCATCCTCCCTTCCCCAGCACAGCTTGAGGGGTCTTCCATGAAGGGGGTTCACGGTGGCGAGGAGAGAGGCTGACACCAGGTGGGGCAGCACCTCCATTAGCCCCAGAGGCCGTGGTCCCCACCAGGGAACCCCACCATTGGTGTAATACAATCTCCACATTGCTTAGCAATTCTAGGTCTCCTCTACCCGCTATAACCCACGGTCCCTCAGGTGTCCCCTCAAATGAATTCTTCTCTCTTGGTGTCAGCAGGGGCCACCGGCAAGAAGCGAGGCGGGTAAAGGCAGCTGAGCTAAAGGTTTAAGCCTCTACTCCCAGCATTCTGCAAAGCTGAGGCACCAGGATCCAAAGTTTGAGCCTCGCCTGGGTAGCACAGCAAGACCCTGTCTAAAAATCAAAAATCAAACCAGTGATCTGAGGACTATGTCAGCATGAGGTCCCTCCATTCCCAGAACCACAGAACTAACCAAGAGCCCAAGGGAGAAAGTTAGTGATTTCTCCATGAATTTGGGGCCCAAAAGAGACTTAGACCCATCAAAGGACAAGATAAGCAGCTACTTGAGCATTAGAGACCCCAAGAGGCCTTACCACCAAATGCCACCAATGCCACCCAACAGCAGGACTCACAGGTGAGACCTCAGAGCCGCAGTCTCTCAGGGTCAACTCCTTGGAATCCAGATGCTGTTGGCAACGACATTCTGGGGACTCCACCATCACCAGATGGACAACCTGAGGAATCAGACATGATAACCCCGGACCCCCTGGCCTCAGCTCAAATACATCATGGCTGGGACTCCGCTGGTCATTCCCTGTAGAACTGGGCCCTCCTGTACCTGCCACCTCCAAATGGTCAGCTCCACTTCCAGGTCCCTGCCGCTGGCCAGACCAGAAGGCTGGCCTGGCTTCCTCTGAGTGTCTCACACTGCTGTTGCTCACCCTTCCTGCATCCTGACCATTTCTGGCCCTCAGGTGCTAGCCAAGGTTCCAACGCTCACTCCGCACACTGCTCCAGGCCACTTCCCGTGAAATGTTATTTCCATCGCTTTTGAATGGCTTCTCGGTTTAGGTTCCCCCTCAAATGACACTCAGACAAGAGCTTGGCAGGTTAATTCAAGCGGTACCAGGGCAGGTGTGGGGGCTGTGATGTAGAGAAGCCACAAAGCCAGTGGGGGTACATTACTGAGTACGCTGCAGATGCTCGCCCCTACTGGGGAACCTCTAAGGGGTTCCATGCAGAACCCAAATCAAGGCTGGCTAGAGTGATGCCTGCCTGCAATCCCAGAATTTTGGGAGGCTGAGACAGGAAGATCACAATTTCAAGCCCAGCCTCAGCAACACAGCAATCTGGTAAGACCCAGTAACAAAATACACAATTAAAAAAAAAAAGGCTGAGGATATAGGTCAATATGAAAGTCCTGAGTTCAATCCTCAATATGAAAAAGGAAAGAACTGAGGTCAGAGTTGTCCCACGGAGGTGGGCACAACTTCTGTCCACCAACTACACGCCTCCCCAGTAGAGAGCTGTCCCTCAGAGCACCATCCAGCACACCCAGGTGACCCTGTGTGGCCAGCTGCCACACCCAGGAGGATCCCCTTGGGAAGAGAAAAATGCACAAGGTGAGCTGCCTCCCAAGGCTGTAGGTGAGCTCAGATGGTCAGAGTTTGGGGCAAGGCACCCTCAGTTTCTACTGCCTGGGCATGGCCCTCAAGGCAGGGTTTCGTGAAAACACACAGGACACCCAGTTAAACTGATTTCACCTAAACAACAGATCATTTTTCTACTGCCTGGGCATGGCCCTCAAGGCAGGGTTTCGTGAAAACACACAGGACACCCAGTTAAACTAATTTCACCTAAACAACAGATCATTTTTTTAAGCACAGATAAATCCTAACATTGTATGAGATATGCTTATGCTATAGCGGGACCCTGTGGTACAGGCCTGTAATCTCAGTATTCTGGGAGGCAGAGACAGGAAAACTCCAAGTGTGAGCCCAGCCCAGCGACATAGCAACTTAGTGAGACCGTGTCTCAAATTCTGAAATCAAAAGTGAGCTGGGCAATATAGCTCCATATAAAGGCCCTACGCTTGATCACTAGTACCAAAATTAATTATGTGCTGGTTATCTGAAATCTAAAATTATTTTGTAGTCATAGTTCCTAAATCTGGCCACCCTCCCCCAAGAACCTTCTTGTTCTGGTCTCAGTCCCCTCCTGACTCACCCTGGTCCTCAAGTCCTTCCCTGCCCAGGACACAGCCTGTCACTATAGCTGGATGCCACCATCTTTCTCAGGGACAAAGAATGAAGTCTCTTTGAACATACTGGCCAGGGTCCTCTCTCCCCTCCCCCTTCTCTAAGCAGCTGCCACCTGCCTGGTCACTTATGCCCCAGGAACATTTGCTAGCCTGGGTCCGAAACCCTCATTCTCCCAGCCAGATTGCAGCTCCCAACTCTCCCAGTCTCACGGCCAATGGGTCATGACTAACTGGTAAAGAATGACCCCCAGGGTCCCACTAGCATATCGCAAGTCCTGTGAGGACTTTCAGCCCTGGATGTCACTATAAGGAGAATGCAGACACATGGTCACACTCAGTCAATGGCTGTGGAGTCACAGAATCAATGCCGCTTCCAGTAAGGGCTGGATCCTGCCAAGAGTGTTGGAAAAGCTGCCAGAGGCACCAGTGTCTGTGCAAGGGTGGACAGCGTGTCCCAGCAACAAGGGTAACGGCGTGGCCTCGTAATCCCTTAACTGGTTCTGCGTTTTGTCCTGCACTCCCACTAGTCTCGGCCCGGACACACACACACACACACACACACACACACACACACACACACACACGGCATCTGCAACTGGCCTGTCCACATGGCCTCTACCACTGACAGTCTCTTTTCCTTCCCCCTTTTTCCCCCTCTCTCCTCTGGTACACGTGTACGAGGCACACGTGTATATAATGCTTTAAACTGTGAGACACCTTCCCACAGATGATCTTACAACAACACTCCTGGAAGGCAGGCCAAATGGCGCTGCGTTCTCCATGTGACAAGGGGACAAAATGAGCAGTCAAGCCAGCCAAAGCGATCCCTGTTTAACCGCAACATCTTTCAATTTACAGAGACAGTCTTAAAACATCTGGAAGTACACAGGAACATCCTGAGTAGAATCCTTAGTCCTGCCTATGGGTGTGGCATTAAGGACGGGGGACCTACTCCCTGAGCCTCCACTGGGTGTGTGATGGGTGGCCATCTTCAGGTCCTTTGGTACCCACTGGACCTCTGCACGCCAACCCCGGCCTTTGCCTCTGCTTCAGGGGTCCCACACACCAGGGGGGAAGCTTGAGCAGGATTATAGGGAAGGCTTCGAATTCAAGGCTTTGCTCAGAAAAAGACACCTACTGCTCTTCTCAACGGAAAGTTCGTGCCCTGCCACTCAGAGGCAGCTCCTCCTGCCTCAGGAAGGTTTAGCTTTGACGCGGCGCCCAGGCAGCGGCGGCGGAGGGCGGGATCCAGACACACCCCCATCCCGCCCAACACTGCCATGCGGGAGTCAGAACACAAATTTTCTCGCGGTGCAGCGCGCCTGGGTGACTGCCACCCCGTTTGGTGAGGGAAGCGGGATCTGGATAAACATTTACCGGCTTGGTCCTGACGGAGAGGGGGTCCCACGAGTGCAGGTAAAAGATAAGGGGACGCCAGGCGCCCCGGGCAGGTGGGCGTACGAGCCCTGCCCGCGCTCCCTCTGGCTGCGCAAGGTCGTTCCGCGGACTGATCGATACCGCCAAAGTCCAGCCCGGGCCGCCGGCGTGGCTAGGGCTGACGTTCGTGGCAGGCCGGGAGGATTGGGGAGCCCCGTACCCCCACTCGCACCAAGGCCCAAAGCATGCTCTTGTGGACTACGGGAACGGTTGCGGAGGGGGGGACGCCTCCCAAGACCCAGAAACCCGCCGAGGAAAACCCGCCGAGGAAAGCAAGCAGGGAGGCCGATCCATTTGGGGGCGCAGTGTACACTGTGCCCCACCGCGGTCCCCACCCACCACCCCTCCTCTCGGTCCCCTCGCAGCAGAGCGCAGCTCCACCCCCCCTACAGCGCAGCCCACACCGTCCTTTTTCAGCAAAACAACACGACGACGCACCGCCCCCCGCACTCGCCCATGGGCTCCCGGCGACGCCCCGTTCCTCCGCAGGCGCCCCTTCCTCCGCCCCAGCGGCCGCCTCCGGGCGCCCCGCTCGGGCCCTGCCCCTCCGCCCGCCCGCAGCCGCCCAGCGACACGAGAAGCACGCGCGGGGCGTCCGCGTTAACCGCCTCGGCGCCGCGCGGCGGCCCGGGGCCGGGACTCACGGGAATGTGCACTCGCAGCGAGCGCCTCTTCTGGCCGGGGTTCCTCTTGCCTCCGCTCCCGCCGGGGCTGGAAACCTCTTTCTTCTTCTTGGTGTCCATGGCTGCGCTTCCCATAACTTTAGCCACAAGTTAATTCCGGGGACTCGTCCCTGGCGGGGGGCGGCGGGCGTGAGTCCCGTCTCCCTGCCTCGCCCCGCCGCTGCGGTTGGCCCGGGGCCGCGCGCCCAGAACGACTTGTCCTTCCCCCTGAGGGCACCTCGTGGGGACTTCCGCGGGGAGGGCGGGTGGCGCAGGTCACTCGCGCGGTGCCGCCGAAGCGCAGCGGGACCGTCCCCCCTTCTACAGAATCATCGGGTGGCCGTGTCAGAGTCCGAGCCCGGGCCGGCGCTGGTCACGCGTGGCAGCCGTGTCCAGCCGGGTGGCCAAGTTTTCCTCCTCGCGCCGAGCGAAGCAGCCTTTTCCACCCAGTCGGCTCCGCCCCCGGCTTCCCGGAGGCAACCTCAAAGGCAGGTGCAGGGGAACACCGTCATTAGGGGCGCGGCGCGCCGGCGACGGGGAGGCCGCCCGGCCGCGGGTACATGACCCCGGGCGCGGGATAAAGCGGCGCGGAGCCTGCACCGGGGCGGGCCTCCGGCGGAGGGAGGGCGGGAGGGGAGAGGCGGCGCAAGGCGAACGCTCTCGGCGACTGGGCTCCTGCGTGGCCGCCGGCAGAAGTTCGCGCGGCCGAGAGCGCCCTGAGCCCCGAGGGGCGAGGAGGGCAGGGCGCCCGCCCCCGCTCTCGGGGGACGGAGGAGGGACAGCGAGGGGCCGGGCCTGGCACCGGCGCAGGCTCCGGGAGCGCCGGGCGGTGGAGGGCGGCGCGCTTTGTACAGGAAGTGCGCGGCACGCGGCGCCACGGTCCCGCTCCACGCCGCCCCCAGGTCGCCGCGCGCTGCCCCCGGCTGCCTGCCGACGCGGCTCCCGGCTCCCAGGGAGCTGACTGGGGAGCCATCTCTTCTCCGGGGGTCTCCGTCGTGGCCCTCCCCCCG
>PVKB01008293.1:0-18566 GCA_004027205.1 Ctenodactylus gundi | reverse complement strand
CTCAGGGCCCGAGAGCCTCAGCATTGCAGACCTTGGCCACGTTCCTTTCCACGAAGAAGCATTTACTGTCTGGAATTTAAGTCAGGTGTTCTTCTGCTTGAAATTTGGATCAGGTGTTGAACCACGGGACTGTTCTAGTCAGGAAGTCCCAAGGTGGGGTGATGGGTCTGGAGAGTTTGTTAGCCTATTAGATTGCTTGTATGCTAATATTAGCCTATTAGATTGCTTGTACGTTAATGTGGAGCCTATTAGATTGCTTGTATGTTAATGTGGGTATGGAAGGGTATTTAAGCTTGGGCTTTGCGGAATAAAGAGAGTGAGAGAGTCAAGTCGAGTCGAATTGAGTCAAGTCAGTCAATGTTCCACGATCGTGAGAGTCGGTGTGGTGTCTTTGCCGGTCGAAGACGCCACACTTTTGGTCAATTTGAGACCCAACTTTAATAACAGAAATGTGGAACTGTGGAGAAAGTGTTTACTGGAGGTGATGGCAGTAGGGATCTCTCTATAGAGGCAAGAGAGGAAAGATTGAGTCATCGGGCTGTTGTAAGAGAGACGGCAAAAAGATTTGGGTCCTTTCACCCTTGTGAAGGGTCTTCCTGCTTGCTCTTCCTTTCCCAGAAGGTGCTGGCATTTAGACTTGAAATCTGATTACAGTGAGCACTGGTGCTAATCCTCCCTCAGCATTAACCAGGGACTCAGGCTCCTTGAATGAAACAAGTGAGATCAGGGATGAAGAGAAGTATATATCTTCAGAGTAACTAGTTTGGGGCCAGATAATGAGACCTTAGAATGTAGCAAGGTCTGTGTGTGTATATTGAAACCCCCTCCTGCTCTTAGTAAGAATCAGCCCTTGGGATTGGTACCAGCTAAGTTCCCCTGGAGGCATTGTGCCCGTGCACAGGGAGGGAATCCTACACAAAGGCGACATGTGTTGGCATGATGCCTCTTGAGCTCCTTCATTGCGAGCTTTTGTTAATGAGCAGCTGAAGCAGAATTATGAGCAAGTAAATCAGATGATATAAAAATGAGTGAAAGTTTATGGTTGAACTTGTCAGTTTTTCAGGAGTCTCTTCAGGGGCTTGAAATCTTACAGTTGTATGCGATAAGTTAATAGTAGATATTTATGAGATGTTTGAGTCATTTTTAAGTAAAATATTGAAATTTGTCATCACTGTTTCTGACTTTTGTTGCGTGTGGGAGGAGGACAACTGTATTGGGATGAATGAGAGGCGACCTGTGGGAGACTTCCCGGTTACCTCTAGTGATCAGTGTACTCGGGTACTTGTTTAACAAGTATTCAGGTGTCTCACCAGGGACAGGGGCAACGTAGCAAACAATTTGCGAGTAGTTTCCTCCCTGAGTGTGATGAGAAAAACCGACAAATGTGCTCAGTGCACATAAAAATACAGAAAATTGGTTATTATGTTAAGTACTATGAAAATGATGGACTACTTATAAATATATGCTGATAGGTGAATGGTTGAGTTGAACTCCTTGTGTCAGCCATCTTTGTTGACTTCATACTAAAAATTATGCTGTCCTCATAGTTGGTCTGACAATGAATTCTAGTTTAATTTTAAACATCCTGCTTCCTGCTTTTATATGGGGGTAGAGAAGCTACATATCCTTGAGTCTGTTAGTAGATCAGTATTACACAGAAACGTGTTTCTAAAGATTATAAAATGTTGCTCATCTACAAAATAGTGATATAAAACAGTTCAAAATTGCTTTTTTCCCTAAAATTTTACTAAAATTTAAAGCTATAAGAGTAAATCCCTAATACAAGGTGACAGGCATATGGAAATATGGCAGGCAAGGATTTTTTAATCCCTGATTCACAGGTCCCTTCCTCTGCCTTCCCATTACAGAGCTTACAGTCTTTCTGGATGAAATCTAAGGATTTCATCCTTTCAAATAAGGCCAGCAGAGGATTTGCTTATGTCAGGAAGGGTTGGAGCCAAGCTGTTCTCTGTGGGATAGCCTCCATTCTTCTCTTCCTCTGACTCCTTGGTGCAGGCCTGATAGAAAACGCACAAAAATAAGAAAGCTGTCAGGGAAAAGGGGACGGGGTGAGACATTTGGTTGCCATTATATAGCTACACCTGTAAATGCGTCACTTACTATCACTTCCAACATGAAATCCATAGCATTTAAACACCTGAGAATTCGGGCGGGGGGCATTAAAATTTTTAAAAATTTATACCATAACATCCTTCGTCCAAGGAGTAGCTGGTGTTTTTCCCCTGTTCCATCAGTTCTGTCTTCAGTCTTGATTATTTCTTCTGGTGTGCAGCTCTCATGTGCAATTAGGTGTTTTGTTGAGAAAGTCCTAGCCTATGCCTATGTTTTCAAGAGTTTTGTCTGTTTTGTTTCCCAGCAGGTTCAGTGTTTCCATTTTAATACCTAGGTCTTCAAGCCATTTTGATTTGATTTTGATACAGGGTGAAATATGTGCATCTAGTTTCATTCTTAGGAATGTAGATAACCATTTTTTCCAAGCACAGTTTGTTAAAGAGGCTATCTTCTCTCCACTGTATGTTTTTGACCTCTTTGTTGAATATCAGAGAGCTCAGGGTGCTTAAACTGATTGTGTTTAAATGATGTATTTTAAATAACGTAATTTAGTGTTAAGCAATGACTTCTAGAGGACCTGGGCAGCTGCCTGGTTTCTCTTGAGACTCTCAAGATTCCGTTATTGATAGTTATGTACTCTGTAACTCATCATGGAGGGGACAAAATGGTGCAAAGTGTGAAGAAAACCCGGTAGGGTGGCTAGCTATTGTGACTTGCTGTGCTTTGTATTTGTCACGCTCATAACCCAGGAGGGCAATACTTGCGTGATAGATGCACTTGCACCACCTGGTGGACCAGATGTGGTACTTTCGGTGGAAACAGTGTTCTCTGCTCACAGAGATGCTTTTCCTGAAGCATCAGCCAATGTTATAATAGTAGTTCAAAAGTTGCTCAAAAGTGTTTTTTTTTGGGGGTGGGGGGAGGGGGAGAGGGTGAAGCACTCCTGGAGAAAGAAGTCTCCAGTGACTCAGAGTAAATTATTGGGTAAATTATTAAAGAATTGAACAGGGTGTTATGAACGCAATGGCCTTGCCAGTGTCCCTGTTATCCTCACTCTTCTGGGAAGGTTGAAAGGATAAATAGCATTTTGAAAATAAAACTGACAAGGCCAGTTGGAGTGGTGTAGCCAGAGATACCTTTTTTTTAATTTTTTGGTGGTCCTGATAATTGAATCCAAGGCCTTCACACTAGATATATCTCCAGCCCTTTCTAAAATTTTTTATTTTGACTCAGAGTCTAGCTAAGTCTATAAGTTGCCTCAGTTGACTTCAAACTTGCAATTCTGGTACCTCAACCTCCCAGAGAGCTGGGATTACAGATCTGCACTACTGGGCCTGGTTATCATTTATTTTAATGGGTGAAATAATTACTAGGAAGGGCTGTATCCATAGCAGGTCTTAGATACAGTGTATTCTCCTACATTCTGACAGGATGCAGAATTGAAGAGCTGCAGTGCATTGGGTCGAGGCCTGTTTTCACTAAAGAAAGGGAGCTCTTTGTGACCCTCAACTGACCACAAGCAGGCTTTCAGGCTCTGAGAACCAGGATCCTGAAGAATTGAAAACTAGAATCAGATCTTGAAGACTAATCTTCAAGCTGTTCGTGAGCCTCACTGGAAAAAAGCTATGCTAAGTCCTTTCCTTCCCTAGCAGTGGAGTTTCAGGCTGTCAGACCTGGGGTCTGAGTCTTACAAGCTAGGCTCCTCCCCCTAGCCTCTCACTGGATACTGAGGTGGACTCCAGGGTGAAGCTGATGGGTGTGGAGTGGGGCTTGAAAACTAGATGACCTCTTACATGTAGGCACACTGCCCTCGTAGTGGGTGTCTTGGGCCTCTTACTTTCTCCTTTCTTATGCCTGCCAGTCCTGCTCAGTGGGCTAATGTTACTAGAGTTCTAGACCCTTCTAAGTTCTTGTTCATATTCCTGTTTTAATTTAACTTGGTTATGTGGTTCCAGGTGACTTGCCAGTTTAATAGGGGCGATTCCTGTGGTGTAAAATACTTTTATTTTGCATGGTTAAATACATCGAATTTAACAAGTGGGCAATTTGGATAACATGAATAATTCCTCATTTGGCTCATTCTCTGATCATTTGATTTTGGTTGGTGTGGTCTGTGGAGACCCTGGATAAAGGGACATCCTCCAGTTTTTTGATATTATCCTTTTGATGGTTATAATCTTAGTCTCCAGGTGTGCTGTGTTCTCACAGTCTGGAATGTCTATATGTAGCCATCCCTGAGAGGCCTCTTTGGCTGGAATGATAAGAGTTTAAAGAAATGTGTGATCATGGTATTCTGCATATGTGCTGACGAAGCGAGCATGATCACAGGTATTCTGTAATGACATGGGTAACACCATCAGCCTCAAAGTCCAGGATGGTGATGGCTGAGCGTAACCCTCATGCCCTGAGTTTTGGTAACTCCCCCTTGGGGAGAGTGTGGCTAATGGTGGACACAGGTAGGGGAAGGAGTGGAATGCTAAATGAAATTTCCTGATAATATGGCAAAAAAAATCGTGGTAAAATTTAAAGTAAAACTTCTGGGTACAATGATCATAAATGTAAAATTGGCACAGACTACAAAAATAATGTCCTCCTCTTAAAACGCAATTTGCTGCCAGCAATAAGTAGTACTGTGGAAAGCAGAGAGGTACTGGCTTGCAGGGGAGTTCTGTGGTTAGAGAATAAAACAAAGCAAAACCCAACCCAGATATTTTAGAAAGAAATGTGAAAGTAAATATAACTCTGATTTGCCTGACCCTTGAAGATGGAAAATATCTGGGATGAGAAAGAATCTGGTCATTTTTGTTTGTTTAGTTGGTTACCGTTGGGTGTATATCAAGCTTCTGGCTAATGTCGCTGAAAGTTTTTGTCTGAATTGGGAAAACTGGGTTATGGGAACTCAGACTTCCAGAAAGGATCAATGTAGTATTTGGCTGATCTCGATGTGGACCTGTCTCTTCCACAGTGGAAGCACTACATTCAGTGTGATGGGAGTCCCAACCCTTTAGTACCCCAGGAGATGAACACCTTCATCAGCTTGTGGGAGGAGGAGACAAACCAGACCTTTGAGGATGTGATTGAGAAGAGTAAGCTGGTGCTGCATGTGAGTAAGCATTGTCATGTCATATACAGTTATAAGTGACTTGATATTAACTCCAAAAACACAAACTAAACAAATGTGTAATACGTTTGCTAATTCATAATACTGCTGCTTTTGAATCCTTGACTACAGAGAGATTGGTAATCTCTTTTTTTCTTTTTCTTTTTACAACTCGTAATTCTTTTGCCACCTTGGATAAGGTAAATATAACAGAAATGAGCTACCTTTATTTCTTGATCTAACGGAAGCAAAAATAAATCAAGTTGATGTATTTCTGTAGATAACTTTGGGTAAGTGGGAGATTTTTGTCATTGGCTGGCATTAGCTGCTATTGTGGTCTGGATCTCAAGTGCTTCCAAATGTCCCAGAGCTAAAAGCTTGGTCCCCAGCCTGTGGTGCTGTAGGGAGGTGGTTGGGTCTGTGAGAGGAAATTAGGTGGCTGGATGTGCTCTTGAACGGCACTGGGACCCGTCTTGGATCCTTCCACTCTCTTTATATACCACCCACATGAAGAGAGCAGGTCTGATCCTACCACGTGTTTCTTACCCTAGGACCAGAGCAGTAGTGCCAAGCAGTTATGGTTGAACCTCTGAAATCTTGAGCAAAAATCTTTTCTCCTTAGAATTATTTTTTGTTGGTGTTGTTACAGCAATGGAAACCTGACTATAACATGTGTTCAGTACTTTAGTGCTCAGAGACTGTACTGTTGCCTAGGTGCTGTTATCTACTCTCTCAGGTTGTAGGGACACAAGGAGAAACACCAATATCCTAATGGCTACTTCTGCAAATAGGATAGGTAGGCCACTTCAAAAAGCTTCTAGATGGGCCTGGTGCTGGAGGTCTGAAATTTCAGCACTCTGAATTGGTGCAGGAGGATCGTAAGTCCAAGCCCAGCCTGGGCAACTAAGTGACTTAGTGAGACTGTCTTGAAAGTCAAAACTAAATGGTAGGGTGGGAATGTAGCTCAGTGTAAAAGTCCTGCACCACCACCACCCAAAAAGGAATAAGCCTGGAACAATGTTTTCAAATTACTTTTAAATGTATTTTCTCACTCACAAAGTAAAGGAAGATCCTCTAGACCATCGAGGAACTGAAGAATTTAGAATTTGAAAGGTGAAGCCAGTGGCTTCCACAAGATTACTAACTGATCCACGGTGGCTTGCTTCAAAGGCCATTGTGGGGGAAACTCGGAGTGTAGGCAGATGTCAAAAAGGACCACGTGTCTGTGGCCTCCAAAGGTATGGATAACTGACAAAGTATTCTGCCAAGATGGCTTTTTCTTTACCTCAGCTAAGAGGGTTCTTAATCCCAGGTGAATCAGAGGTCAGATTGCTAAAATTTACCGGGATAGTACCCAGAGAGAGAGAAAGAGGTGGAAAGTGTGAAAGGCAAGTGTAGTAGAATCAGAAAGGTAGCAGTACACGTAGGAATATCAGAAGTAATATGTTAACAGTAGAGACACTCTTTAAAGAGGCAGTAGCTAAAAATTTCCCAGAACTGAAAGATGTGAGTCCTCAAACTCACAAAGTAAAGAAAAAGGAGAGGGGTGTGTATGTATGTATTGTGTGTGTGTGCACATGCACATATATGTATATATGTGTATGTATTTATAGCATCGAATGTAGTTGAGGTTTCCCAGACCAGCCAGTTTTGCTGCTCTTTGGAGACCAGCAGTGTGCCCTGCGGTGTAGCACCACACTGCCCCAGGTCTGCGCAGACTCGCCGGCTGCCTCACATCCCTTGCATCTGCCCCTTCCCATGACAGGCCCCACGTGTTACCGGTGCTGTGGGCAACTGGCTCTAAACAGTGTCCCTGAAGCTTCCTCCTTGGCCAAGGGGCCTTGCTGTAATGGCTCCCCCAGCAGGCAGGAGTGCCCACTTGTGCCCACCTGGGAGCACCTGCTTATTGAGATGGCATTAAGAGGAAGCAGAGGAAGAGCTGGCTAAGGAGATGCATTGCAGATGTATGTAAGGAGGTTCCAGGGCCCCTCTGGGTACCTTTCTATGTCTTCCAACACTATGGCTCCTGAACCTCATTGTCTAGGGATATTCAGGAACTTGTCATATAGGCATCATTGTTAAGAAACTGGCCGTTGGTGAGGAGTTGGTTTCTAGCTCCTCACCCTCCCTTTTCCCTGGAGACTGAGAAATGGAGATGAAACCTCTAGCCCTGCAATCCTCATGTGTCCTCAGGCCCAGGAATCCCATGTTGGCTCTGATTACAGAAAGCACACATGAAAAACCAAAGGGTTCTTATCACCCTTGCCACTCAGAAAACCCTGAGGACCACAGAAGCTCTGTGCTGGTAGCCAAATCTATTCCTCATGTCACATAAGTTGGAGTAAGTAGAAACACACATTTAAACATATCTACACTACAGCAGGGGTGGTCAAAATATGTGGTGAATATTTAAACTTAAAAATATATTACAGTAAAAAAAATAGATGGCCACGAAGTCCCCTCAAATACTCCCCACACTTAGCCCTTGATTCTTGCCACTTTCAGATGAAGTTCTGCTGTGGCTGCCTCGATGTCCTGAACAGATTCATTTTATCTATGAATAGATGTCGACAGTAACTTGCTAACAATTCCCTCACAGAGTTATGGTAAAAACTATAAAACATTTAGAACAATCACTAGGACACTGTTCAGTAAAAGCAGTCCCCTTTTCCTCCTCCTCCTCCTCCTCATTATCATTCTGGTTATTCTCATTCCTTACCCCACTCAGGATGTGCTGTTTCCCCAAGCTTCTATGTACTGGATGGTTGGACCCCAGTGTGGCGGTGTGAGGTGCTAGGGCCTGAGCAGGGTGTATTGCACACTTCCGTAATCCTTGTGCTCTGGGAGGCTAGGCAGGAGGATTTTAAGTTCAAACCTAGCTGGGTAGTTTCTTGACTTAGACCCTATCTGTAAGTAAAAAAGAAATAAATAAAAAGATAAGGATGTGGCTCAGTGTGAAGGTCCAGGATTCAATCCCCAGCACTTAGGGTGATGGTGGGAAGAGGTGGCTGCCACCTGAAGTGAGTAGATCCTGAGGGCTTTATCCTCACCTGGGAGCTCATGTGACTCTAGGCAGTGGGCGTGGTCTCATGGAACTGGATTAGTTCCCTCAAGCCCAGTACCAGCCTTGAATCCCTTTTGTGTCTGGGCACCTTTTGCACACTACTGTGAAGTCATTGTCAGAGCCTCCAAAACTGTCAGCTAATGAAGTTCTTTTCTCTCTAAAGTCCCCAGCCCTGGGTATTCTGCTGTGTCTACACAAAGTAGACTAGGACATTCCTGTTATCTCACAGGCTTCAGTAATGACAGGTTGTAACTTATCAACAGTTATAGACTTGCTGACAAAAAATTTTTGTTACACATGTGAAGAATATTATAAGGGAGTTATCATTTAGCTCCATGGAGGAAAGTTTTTATTTCCCCATGAGCTTAAATTACAAAATACATACAGAAAAACATTTTTACATGTTCTACTAAGATGTTCTCAATCTAAAAGTAATAGAAACCCTGTTTTCCACTTTTCCTTTAACCATTTGTCAGTAGACTAATGTAAAAATATTCTTTTATGTTATAGTTAATTGAGAAGTTGAAATCAATATTATTGGAAACCCCACCATATGATTTGGAGGAGAGAAATGTCACCCAGTACCAAGGTTCAATTCTACAGCTGCAGGAGCTCCTTCACCTCAAGTTTAATATAGCTACAGAGATACTTCTCAGGGTATGTGGGACACTTGTCTTATGTCACAAACTTTTAGTAGGTCAAAATTTTATGCTGTATGTAATAAAAACAATTTTTGATTTTCTTTTTTAAAAAAGAAAAGATTATAGAGGAGTCAGTAAAATAAAGCATGCAATTTAACATCTTTCTCCCCGACCACAAGCACTCAGGATGAAACCCAGGGCCTTCACACTGACCTTCATCCCCAGCCAGTTTTGTTTCTTTTGTGACAGTTTTTCCAAGTCACCAAGTTATTCAGGCTGGATTTGAACTTGGGATCCCCCTGCCTCAGCCATCCATAGTGCTAAGATGATAGACCTGAGCCACCAGACCTGGCTAGTTTTAGAGATTTTTAAGATAAAGAAATAACAATGTTTTTCTGACCTTGTATATATTGTAACATTAAGTTTGAAGTAGAACTATCAGCGTGGAGCAAACCTTCTTGCTCAGTGGCCCAGTCCTGCTTGGCACACAAGCAGCTCTGGACTTGATCCTCAGCACCACGTGAGGGGGTGAGAATGAGGGACCGGAACTGAACGGTCCTGGAGTGAATAAAATGACTACTCCCAAGTCTGGAGCAGGAGCAGTAAAAGATGAGGATGGCTTGTCTCCTGATGTTAGACAAAGCAATTGCTCCAAGAAGGGCGGGGCTGCCATGAGGACAGGGAATAGTTTAAAGAGGGTCCACCACCCAAGTCTGCAATAATAGGAATACTAGGAAATATGATGACTATAAAACTACAACATGTCACTACATGAATCTGTAGTGATATCCAGAAACAAAAGGGAGAAACGAGGTGAGGGTAGAACAGTTGTTTGCAGGAGGAGGCCACCTAATGTGGAAGGCAGAGTGATTAGAAAACCACCTAGTAATCCATGCAATCCAATGTAACAGCTGATTCCAACAAGGCTCCTTCCCGGGCACCTGAATCATTAAGAGTGTTGAGGACACAGTCTTCTCATGGTGCCCCAGTATCCAGCGTCAGGCACCTTTGGAAAAGCGTACATTGCGATGAGGGACATGGTGGTTGGCATTTTAACCCAGAGTTAAGCTGTGTCACTCATGGTGGGACAGGAGCTGCCCCCATAGCCAATGCAACAAGAACAGAGCAGGAGCTTCTTGCTGAACACACTAGTCCAAATCACATAACCCTCAGTCCTAGACTGCCCAGGGCACAGAAAATGTGTAGGTTAAAGCAGGGGTCTGTGGCTCCTAGGCTGCCCACCAGTACTGGTCTGTGGCCTTAGAAGGACCGGGCTTCTGGGACACATGAGTGCTGAGCAGGAGCTGAGCAGTGAGTGAAGTTCCACCCCCTGTCAGTGCATTCCTTTTAGGTTCTAACGCTACTGCTGGTTGGCAGAAGGCAGAACTTCACTCCTGGTGTCAGAAAGGTTGGGGACCACTGGAAAGGGCCGGGTGTTAACAGGACCATGAGGAACTAGTCACACAAATCCATTGCTGTAGGATGGTCTCAGGCTACTATCCTACTCACCTGAAAAAGTTACTTTCATGGAAAACAAGTACAGAGAAATTATAGATTTTTAAATAGCAAGAAATATAATCTCCAACACTTGTACATAGTAACAGTCGAACACATATTGGCTTAATTTAAACACTATGAGAGCTGATTTCTTGAGCAGTAGGAATCAAACTATATGAATCTTTAGTTTAAAATTCTTAAGAGCATCCTTTAGTTGACCATTCACTGCTGTATATCAGTTGTTAGGCTAGCAAAATATGTGATTCATCTGGATTCCATAAACCGAATAGTGTATTTTCTAAGCTTCTATATTCCGTGAGGGGCTAGCTTCTATGGTAACAATGTTTATGTTAAAATAAGGTACAAATAAAGGAATACGTATGATATAGTTTAAGTGAAAAGTTTTGATTCTAGTGTTAAAATTGACATGTTTAATAGTGACATACAGGTGATACCTGGGAATATAGGAGTGACTTTTCTGGGGATGGGGATAAGTAGGGATTGAACCCAGGGCCTTCACACTGAGCTACATCCCCAGCTCTCTCTCTCTCTCTCTCTTTTTTTTTTTTTTTTGAGACAGGATCTTTCTAAGTTGCCCAGTTATACTCAGACTTGCAGTCCTCCTGCTTTAGCCTCCCAGACTATTGCGTTTATAGGCCTGTGTCACTCAGCCATCTTGATTCTCAGCTACCCAAAATGTCTTGAGGGATATGTAGGGGATTAGTGAAGCCTGCTTCTGATGTCTGGGTCGGTCATGGAGCAGTGACCTTGAGGACTATATGTGGTCCCTGGCCCTTCCCCTCTGGCTTTTTCCAGCTTCTTCTGCTTTCCCCGGGCACCCTGAATAGAGCAGCTGTTCTTCACCACAGCCTTTTGCGATGCCATCTGTTCCTTGACACCCGGTGGCCATGGATTGAAGTCTCTGAAAGCCTCAACCAACTCAAGTCTTTTCCCCTTAAAGTTTCATGTGTCTGACACTTTGTCCCAGCAATGGAAAGTTGACTGATGCTGAGCTAGAGATCGCACCGGGGCCTGTGTATGCCAGCAGGTCCTCTGCTGCCGATCTGCTCCCCAGCCCAGGAACAAATGTGTACACCATTACACTCAAGAAAAAATGAGTTTGAATAGGAGGAACACATATAATTAACTAAATATGGTTGCATTCTGTAGAGGATTTAACTAAAATTATTTGTCTTTGAGATTTATTATTTAACCTGGAGATTTAGCCAGGTTATTCTTTTGGCTAATGATGGGACTGCCATACACAGTGGTGGAATAACTCACATAAGTTGTATATTTTATAGGCCTTTAACCTTTCATAATGTTTTCCTTTTGTCTGTCACAGCAAGCTAGTACTTTAGCAGATTTGGACACTGGGAATATGGAAAAAGTCATTCAAGATGAGAATGTCACCTTGTATGTGTGGGCAAACCTGAAGAAGAACCCAAGGTAGCCATCAGGTGACACCTTCCCCATGTGCACAGCCCTAGTCCTATCTTCTTTGGCATGGCATTCTCGAAAAGCCAGCCTTGAGAGATCGGCGCCTGGGCCTGAGCCACAGACTTACTACTGGCCTCAGGCCAGGTGTGTGGCCTTGTTGAGCTTCCATATGTCATTAGTGAAATAAGCCCTGTCCCCACTTAGGGACTAAACACTAATAATGTCTATAAAAGTTAAATCATGGAGTGTAGTACAGTCTGCCACCAACAGATGTCAGGCCTTCACCTCCCTGATCCGCCTAGCCCCTCTTCCCCTGCAAAAAGTAGAAATGGTGGGCACTTTCTTTACAGTGATTGGGAATTTTATTTTTTTTCAAGTTTCATTATAGATATTTATTTTAGCATTGTTAAATTCAAGTACTGATTGACCTCTTGTTTAATTTTTAAGGCAGAGAAAAAGATACGTGTCTTAGGATAGCAAGCCAGGCTGCTGACCAAACTGGGATGGGGAAGGTGTGGTCTCCCTCTGGTCTCCAGGGAGACCAGCCGCCAGGGAACAGGACTTGTTGCTAGGGTACAGCTGAACCTCAGGAGGCAGCTGCAGGAAGGTTCTCAGGTTAGTCTGAGAGTGAATGAAGAGAAGAAAAAGTTTAGGAGAGGGCAGGACTCCTGTGAGTGACGAGCTAGAGAGGAATATTCCAGAGCTTCCTTCATCCAGGCTTTGCAGGTTGAACCATAGTGGCTTGATCCAAATTATAGTTCTGGGGACAGATTTTCTGATCCTCTTTACCAGGTCAGGTGAGGGCTTCAAATAGGATAACTCAGGTATCTGAACTACTGTCCTCAGGATGCTCTCTTTAACCCTCCCTGAGACTCACCTAGGCCCAGGGCTGGCTTTGCAAAATCATGCTTAGGGAAGAGTCAGTAGAGAAAACTGTGCACCAGTTTCCTGGGTTTTCGTACCAGCCAGCGACTGTTGTCATCAACATCATCTCCCAAAAAGAGAGACAGCAGATAGGCTGTCAGCACCAGGTGTGGGAGGAGGGGCTTCAGGATCCGAGGAACTACCACTACGCACATCAGAGCCAGATGGGCTTCATATGCTTAGCCTCCACCTCAGCTACCAAGAATCCATTAGTTGAGTCCAGCTATTTCCCCTTCAGAGCTGACTGCATAAGTCCAAAGGATGATAAGCATCCTCCTCCTCCTCCTCCTCCTCCTCTTCTTCTTCTTGTTCTTGTTCTTCTTCTTTCATGCTGAGCCTTCTATCCTTCCAGCCCTTAAATGACTTTTCTTGATCCTAATTTCAGGCAAAGCAGCTTATCTTTGTTAGCAGTGAAGTCAAACCTTTGGCCCAGTACGTGATTCTGAAAGAGCCAGCTAGTATAGGCTACGTCCCAAGAGTCTCCAGTTCCCACAGCAGGACTCTCAGCTACAATGAGGTCCTGAGAGAGCAGTGCTCCTAAGGAAAAGGTGCTGTTGGACTTGGGAACACACACCTGCTGAATTCCATGGCAGCCTTTTCAGACACAGTAGACCAGTTTTGCCTTTGGTCATAAAGGGTGATGTAGTTTTTGGGCCAAACTCTTATCTCAGAGTTCAGATGAATCCTCGCAAAGGTAACAGGCTGTTGTAGACTGATATAAAAAAGAATCCTGTACTCTGTGGCTGTGTTGTTTCCCAGGAATGCAACACTGAATTTGCCCTGCTTCACATATTAACCATTTATATATTGGTATGCAGAGACTGCCGTTGCAATTTGTAGCGTAGAAGTGCCTGTGGTGGTAGGTATGGCTTTGGGGGTTGCATGATGTCCTGTTTCTGCTGTTCTCTGGCTCTTCATAGGCTGCTTGGAGCCTGTGTACTGCAAAAATTCATTTCCATGGCCATCAGGTACTTAATCCAATTCAAAAAATCTGGTACCTCCTTTGGACAGAGGAAGTTGTCGCTATCCCGGTCAACTGCACTGAACGTCAGGTCAGCTTTCGCTGGTTGTGAGAAAGAAGCTGGATGTTCCCAGAGCTTGTCACCAGAGGCATTGTAAAACACCGGGGTGGCATGCAGCTTTCTGGCAAGGCAAGCTTTGCATGCTTGCTCTGCTCACGATTGGGAAATTTTAAAAATTCTCTTTGTGTACCATTAGAAATAATGCATTTTCACAGTAGTTATTGCTTAGACAATTATATGAGGTTTCCCTAACTTTTTTCCACAAAGTTCTGTCTAAGCAATGACCATGGTAAGGACAGATTGCTGGTCTCTTATTTGCTGCTTGATCCTAAATATCTCAGATCAGTCGAGTTAGTATGGCAGCGAATTTCAAGGGACCATTACCAGATTAAAAGTTAGGTCCCAGCTCAGAAAAGACTGACTTTTGACATAGGAAAAAGGTGAAGTTTACTTCTGTTATTTGGTAAAAGGAAGGAACAAAGTATTTCCCATGTTTTACTTACTACAAGATGGTGATTTAAATTAAATCAGAGACTATATGTAATCTTCTTGTGGTTGTCAAATATGTCAGATGTAAAAGTGAAGGAAACTAATCTGTATAGTTTCACAGGAATAAAATAAAACAGTTGTGTACCAACTTCTCAGGCTAAGAAGAATTAGGTGGTGCCCTCTAAGGAATAGTGGCTGCAGGATGTGTTTGGTTCAGAAGGGCTGGTGCTGGGTTGTAGGGTCTAAAGTAGGGTGAGGTTACAGCGTTCCACTGGCCAGAAATGCTGAGAGCAGCTGGAGGTGGAGCATATTCTTGGGAGTCAACAACAATGAGCCAATGGTTCTTAATATTTTAGAGATCACAGTCTTCTGAACATCACAGAATTATATGTGTCCTTGCGTCTAGTAGACTAGTTTGGTGATTTCCACTTCAAAGAGATCAATAGTCTTGGCTTTATTACTGTGAGACTAATGGTAGAGTAGGTGCTTAGATTGGTAAAAACTGATGGTTGTATTGTGACATTCTAAAGTTGCATGACCTTGCAGTTGCTCCCTTTAGCTGGTTCCATGCACAGCTATTCGTGGCTGAGCAAGATATGTGTGGGGCATGACTTAAAACAGTAGTTCATGTTTAATTTGTGGTTTTATAAAGTGCTGATGGGTGTTGAGCCTGGCATAAGATGGAAGTTCCATACATAATTGGTCATAGCAATAAAGTGTATACTTGCAGCTGAGTGCCTCCCTCCTGCTCCCTCCCCAGTGAACAGAACTCACGTTAACTATGCCCGAGAGCATGCACAGCCACTGGGGCCTCAGAAAGGGTGCCATGTGGAGGGTGCGTAGGGGTGAAGGAGAGGAGAGCCTCGGACCCATCCCTGATTGGATCAACATAGAAGAGATTCAGGGCCTCATGGCTCACAGCTATTGTCCTAGCACTCCAGGAGGTTGAGGTAGGAGGATCACAAGTTCAAGCCTAGTCTCACCAACTTAGTGACTTAGCAAGACCTTATATCAAAATAAAAATTTTAAGAAAGGGCAGCTCAGTGTGATGGCCCTGGGCTTGATCCCCAGTACCACAAAAAAACCATTTAAGGGATGGTTGGGAAGAAGGCCACACAAAGGATCTGGGTCTGCTGTAGGTGAGAGTGTGGGGTCTGGGCCCCAAGCATGTTCTGAGAGAGTCGGCAGCAGCACTAGCCAAGGCTGCAGGTAGAGCAGAGCTGCTGGGCCCCATGGCTGGTGGGAAAGGGAGGTAAGGCTGCTTCTGTGTCTGTCTGAACCCCAGACATAACACCTGCAAACATGTATGTACTGTTGTAGGTACAGAAGCGTTAGGTTCTCCGAGACCCGGGTTGGATTTGAAATTCCCAGGATTCTGGCGACAAGCGACATTGCTCTCCGGCTGCTCCACACTCAGTATGACCATGTCACCCCCCTGCACCCTGTCCTGGTGCCCACACCGCCAAGCTCTGCCCCGGTGATAGGGACCCAGGGGGTCCAGCCTAACCAGGATGGAGGCAAGGACGCTGAGGACCAGGAGGGGCCCAAGCTGCAGAGGATCAGCTGCAGCTCACTGCAGGATACCGAGGTCAAGTGCAACGAGCAGGAGGACACCGAAGAGCACATGGTAGGACGTTGTTTCCTCCACAGGGTAAAATGCCATTAGGCGCCCTTCAGGTGGGCTTGACATTTTTCTGAAAACTAGAAATTGTCTAAAAGTCACTTTCTTGCCAGTGCTTTGATTTTTTTTTAAATGAATTTTTTCTCCTTTGTCCTCTGCTTCCTTTTCTTCATCTTCCTTCTCCCCTTATGCCTCCTCCCCTTCCTCATCCTAATCCCCTTTCCTATGCTTCATGGTTGATTCATCCTCCTCAAGTCCTATAGGACAATTGCCCATTTTCTATTCCAGTAGGTACACTCTGGGGATGCTCTGAAGCCACATGACTTGGATGTATTAGTTCAAACTAAAGGAACTTTCTGTTGAATACAAACTTGCCGTCAATTTTTTTTCTATAGTGTGTATCTGATATTACTCTGTAACTTTCTCACCATTTGGTTTTATAAAATTTTATAAATTTTATACATTAAGACATGATTTTTTAAAAATACCGTACTCCTCTTGAAAACTTGCCATTTTTAGATATATTATTTAAGCAATTGTGTAATGATAGTCTTTCAGTTGGTTTCTCCTCTTGTCCTCTCCTGGCAAGCTTTCTAAGTCATTCATTTACCATACAAGACAAATTCTGGAACACAGAGTAATAACAACTCAGAGCTAAGAGACTTATTTTTTAGCCATAGTCTATGTATATTTTAAGAGGGATCAAAAAATACCACATTTTCCTACAGATGCTTGTGACATGAAATATGTTGGCTTATTAATGATTTTCTTTAGGAAAGTGATAAAGATTAGATTGAATACAAATTTAAAATCAAAATATGTGTGATTTAATATTCTCAGAACATATACCTTCACAAATTTCATTTGAGATATTGCACCAGTATCAAAGATTGTAAGACAAAATGAAACTCTGAAATATGGCATGTTTGTGATTTCAAAATCACGAAACCCAATGCAAAAATGTCAAAATAGCCCATCAAAATAGAAGGAATAACTAGGAATATTTTGTCCTGATCTTTCACAAGATTGGCTATTTTCCTCCTGCTATACCATGTTTTTTTGTGTATAATTAATGTTTTATGGGAAAATCTGTTAATGTGTTACGTAAGAATTACCTTAAGAATTGTGAAGCAACTGGAAGCCATAGAATTTGAGCCACTACTTGAATTTACTGGTGAAACCAATTCTTATACACATACGTCGCAGTTAACGCCCCTCATGCATTTTATCCTGTTAATTTTGGAAACAGTTTTTTTTCCAGAAGTATTGTTTTTATTAGTGTGTATTTGCGATGCGTGACAATTACATTCAGCTTGAGGAGCTGGTGCACGTACATACCGCATCTTGATCATGTTTACTTTTCTTCCCCCTTTCCACTGTCTTGCCACCCCGCCCACCGTCTCCCTTCCCTCTCCACAAAACCTGTCTCCCTGTTTCCTACCTTCACTCTTTTATTTTGCTGTTCTACTTATTTATACTTTGGGTTTCTCATATAAAGGAAACTCTGCAATATTTACCCTGTCTCTGATTCATTTCACTAAGCATTCTAGTCTCAAGGTACATTCATTTTCCTACAAATGTCTCAAATTGATCTTTCTTTATGGCAAAGTAATACTTCATTGTGTGTGTGTACGTGTACACATATATAAAGAAAATACAATGTGTCATGGAGGGGGACATTCAGGGGCTTCTCACCCTGGTACAGTCCAAATGCACCTTCTTCAGGTGGCTCCTGACCACGGCCCCCTGGGCTCTGTGGGGAGACGAGGTGAGACCCTTCTCAAAGGCTGGCTGCGGTGCCTATGTCAGGTTGCCCATCTCAGTGGGTGGCAGCTGGGGAGCACTGGGAACCTTTCGTCAGCCCATATTCCCAGCACCCTCCCTAGTTTTGGGGACTGCCTCACCCTTACTCCACAGAGGAGAGACTCCAGCTGTGGAACCAGGGTGGTACTATAGTTACAGAGAGCTGATTGAACAATATGGTGAATGTTTAAATTGAAAAATGGCCACAGTAAGACATTTTGTCAGAAATCCCCCTCAGGATATCCTCCCTCTTTCCTTCTTTTCCTTTCCTTTCCTTTCCTTTCCTTTCCTTCCTTCCTTCCTTCCTTCCTTCCTTCCTTCCTTCCTTCCTTCCTCCTTCCTCCCTTTTCCCCCTCTTTTCTTCTTTCTTTTGTGGCACTGGAGATTGAACCCAGGGCCTTTGTGCTGAGCCATATTCCCAACTCATTTTTAATTTTTATTTATTTGGTTTTTGTAAAGAAAGGGCTTTATTAGGAAACTTACAAAAGGGGAAAGAGGTTAAACGCCTCTACTAGTCAGAAGGGGGGGACCTGGAAAGCTGGGTTTACCCAGTAGAGCTTCTGAAGACAGAAGGGGGACCAGAAAATGTGGTTTGCCCAAGTGGCTCACTATCTAGGGGGGTTTATCCTGTCGCTGGTTAAGGGGCTGTCCTAAGGCTGGTTAGGATCTCCACCGTTAAACCCCCTGCTGCAGCCCACCCTTAACTACTTCCCATTTGAAGATGTTTCTCTCTATTGTCTTTTAACTAAGTTCTAGGGAGTGATCAGCTACAGGCTGTCAAGAGTTATAGCCAGCTGCCTTCCAGTAAATCCTCGGTTTCTGGGCAACTCTGTATCCTGACTGCCTATAACCCCACTGCCTCCTCTCAACACCCCCCCCCCCCCCCCCCCCC
>PVKB01008292.1:0-18593 GCA_004027205.1 Ctenodactylus gundi | reverse complement strand
TGCATATTGCCTAAAAGATTAAATGAGATATGTTCAAGGTATCAGACTCATTCAATCCTAATTTTCTACTGGATTTGCTGAATCTGTTCAGAGTGTCATAAACTTTTTAAAACTTAAAAACTGAAAAAGGATAAAATTAATAATGAATAAAATAGAAGCTCAAGTTTGAAACATGCTTTACATTTTTTTCTTTAAATATATCTAGTTAGTGAATACCTATATTTGTTCAGAATGTCAAAGTCAAAGTTCATCCTTATGATCTCTGGCAAATGATTTCATCATTATAGCATTTACTTTAAATATGTACAATTACAAATGTGTTATGCATTTTCACAAAGGAATGGGAGATAAGTTATTATACCACTAGCCTGATAATCACAGTCTAATTTTTGTATGATTCTTATCAAATAATTTGACATATTTGCATTGATTACATTGCTATTAATCAAATTAATTCATGTACAAAATTTTCACTAATAGAATATTTTGTAATAAGATTTTACATATTTATTAATCAATCTTATTGATTTAGAGAAATTCATAAGTTCCAAAGTTAAACTTTTTTTTTGTTTTGGTGCATACATATATGAAATATAGTTATCAATTTTATATTCATTATTTTATGACAAGATTGTGTTCAAGGTAATGACCTTAATGAACACAATGCAATATACATTCAGGTTTAGTTTAAAAACTCTGCAAATGCTCTTTTATAACCACTTTCTTCCAATTTAAATTAGAAAGCTTCGTGTTATGGCTTAAATCTATAATATCCCTCAAAAGCTTCACATGTTTGTAAGATCAGTATGTGCTAAGCTTACCATTGAATTAATCCATTTATGACTTGGTAGACTGCTTGAAAGGTGCTTTGATTTGGATCTGGAGTGTACCCCCAAAGCCTCACATGTTGGATGCGGTGGGATACGTATGGAGCTGTGTTCTGTTGGGAGGTAGGCCCAGTCTAGAAGAGGCAGATGCTTTGGGCTTAACCTGAGTGCGTGTGTGCTGGTTCTGTCATTCCTCCTTCACTTGGTTCTGTTCTGCCATGCTCTGAGGCTTTTTCTCTGGCTCTGGCCCTCACCTGTGAATAGAGTGATCTTCTGAAACTGTGAGCTAAAATAAATCTCTCCTCCCTTTGTCTGTAGATGTTGAATATTCTGTCCCATCAATGACAAAGTACCTGAGACAGAGGTGAAGCCTGGTTGGACAGATGGGCCACTGGGGGTGTGGCTTATAAGAGTATATGATTTCTCTCTTCCCTTTTTGCTCCGTGGCCCATGACAGAAGTAGCTGAGCATTTCACTGTGCCCCTTTACCTCAGAGCTAGCCAACCAGGGGCCTGGACTGAGACTTTTGAAACCCCGTTCCAAACAAATCTCTTTCCTGTAAGTTGTGGGTGCTGGGTATTTTGCCTTCTTGACAAGGAAAGTGACTATGATGCCTAACAACTTAAGTCCTTCAATGAGGTCTTGGAAGAAAGATATTTTCCTTATTAAAAAATCCATTATGTAAGAACAAATGAGTTTAATATGTTATGTGTTGTTATGTCTAGTTGATTTAATTGCATCAATCAAAATATTCCAGAAATATTAAACATGAGTGGTCTTTCCAGAAAATACCTTAAAATTTTCCACTAAACTAGTGCTGAAATAAACTCTTATATATAAAAAAATTGAGAAAGAAGAACTCAGGTTTTCAGTGACACAATAGTTGCTGAAATTGTCACTTTAAAATCACTTGGAAATTCAACCTTCATAGATGTTCACAATTAGATACTTGGGAACCTGAATGTTCACACATTTTTTTACTCTATATATTCCATAAGGCATAAAAGGAGATGGATTCAGAAAAGAGTGAGCAGAGTTTGGAACACAAAAAGAATCAGTCACAGCACTATCTATATTTTATGTAAAAACATTTTGCCTCATGAGAAACTATCCTCCTTTTATTATAAGATGTTGAGAAATACTGTTTATCTCTTCAGAATTAAAGCTCAATTTGTTTTTATTAAAAAGAAACCCTACCCAAAGTAAAAAGAAAAGCTGATTAAGAAATTTTCTCTCCTTTCCAAGTCTGTGAAATCAAATGACCTCATAACTGACACATTAAAGATGATGTATTATAGGACTAGAGCCATAGCTAAACAGTTACAGTGCTTGCCTAGCAAGTGCAAGGCCATGTGCTTCATTCACCAATACCACCCAAACCAGGCATGATGGTGCATTTCTGTAATTCCAATATTCAGGAGGCTGAGACAGGAGGATTGCTGTGTATTTGAAGACAGACTGGGATATATAGTGAGTTAAGGACCAATCCTGACTACAGAATGAGACTTTTTTCTCAAGAGTAAACAAATACATAATTTTAAAAAGATGACTATATATATATATATATATATATATATATATATATATATATATATGAATTGTATAATGTGAGTGTGTGTGTGTGTGTGTGTGTGTGTGTGTGTGTGTGTGTGTGTGTGTTTAGAAGAAGGGAAGACAAGAAAATGAAGCTGCCTTGACAAATATGCTTTTAAAAAAATGAATGTAGCTATTTCCCAGAAAATTATCTAAAAGGAGCTGGATAAACACATGGACAAATAGTGTTCCAGGAAACTGCTTGTCCAAAATAGTCTAAGACTACTCAGTAAAATCCTATCTAAAGGACCAACTAATGTTTCTTATTTCTGCTGTATTTTGAATAAAGCTTTCCTGAAATACTACCAATGCCACATACAGTGCACATGCGAGATCATGCTGAGAAGGTGTCTGTCCTTCCCTATTTAAGAGAATATGGAGAAGATTAGGAGAGGCAGAACATCTCAAAAGAAGAATCTGTGAGATTCTGAGATATTGATCAGTAAGTTTAATTCAAAGAAGAGATTTATGACTTCATTGGAAACTTTTTCCAAATACTTAGAGTGATTATAATTTTAGTGCCAATCAGCCATCTTTGTTTTCTGAACTGGAGGCTTCATCTTGGTAATTTACTTTAAACAAATATTTTGTATTTTGATTTTATAGAACATGAAGCCTCAAAAGCTATATTAATCTTATTGTTGAGAAGTGGATATTGGCAAAGAATCTTAATTTTAAATCAGATGCAGTAAACGGGTCACACTTAAGTTTATTTTTCTTTCTGAGGGGAAGAGAGATTTTTGTGCAGAAAAATGTGTATTTTATTTCAATTTTAGTGCTTTTTGTATCATGGGATACAGATATTTTATTATTTACCTTGGAAAAATTTTTAAAAATGTGTTTTTTTTTTTGATACTGTGGATCAGACCCAGCGTCAACTGTTGAGCTATTTAATCGCTTATTCCAAATGACTGCTATATCCATTTGAAATTAATTCATCTTTTCCAATAGTCTTACCCTGTTTAAGACACTATATTTTGCAAAAGAATAACGGTTTCCCTAAAATGCCTGTGCTTTAATCTCTAGACCTTGGAAATTCACTATCTTATACAGCAAAAGAAGCTTGGAGGACTGATTATGCTGAGGACATCACTATGGGAGATTATCCTGGCTTAACTCTGTGGACTCAATGTAATAACTTGAGTTAAAAGTAGAGAACTTTTCTTGGCTAAAAGAGAAGGAGATGTGATTGACTACAGATGAGCAGTCAGAGAGTAGCAATATAGCTGGCTTTGGGAAACACGGAAAATGAGCCAAAAGCCTCACTGAGATGGAAACAGGCTTATAACAGGAAGCAAAAAAACAAACAAACAAACAAACAAACAAATGCTTTTTCTCCTAGAACTTCCAGATGGAAGGAAAACATTTCTCACACCTTGATTTTAGTAGAGTAAGACCTATGTTAGGTATCTAAACCTGAAACCTTCAAGATGAGAAATTGGTGTTGAAATCAGCAAGCAGTAATTTAATATAGGGAAATAATTTGGGGTATTTCAGTAATGGAGATAAAATTAAACAAGAAGGTGAATTTTCTTCCCTCCCCGTCTAAGCACTATTAACAAGAGAAAAAATAATAACAAAGTCTCATAAATTGTTACACTTCAATTTTAGCTGGGAAATGCAAGGAAAAGAAAAATTCTATGGATTATAGAAAATAATTATAGCATATAAGAGAAATATTTGTTACTAAGTATTTTTGTATTACAAATTACAAATGCACCATTGCTTTAGTAAGGCTAATATGAAGGTTTTTTGTAAGACATGTGCAAGCCATTAAAGTTTAGGCAATAGCAATAATTTGCAGAAAATTAAAATGTATGAAACCTCACCCTGAGAAAATATAATTTATTTGTAATAATAAATATTCTATAAAATTAATAAATATTCATAAATATCCTTTAAAATTAATAGTTTAGTAAATATTCATCTTGATTCATGTGAATGGAGTGCTGTAAAATCAGAATATATATATATATATATATATATATATATATATATATATATGTATTTAAACGCTGAGATTTTCTTTTCCACAATTATGAATATAATTTAGTTGTCCTGAAATGTCATGGAGCATGGTTTTGGATTAGGGTAATTAAATTTCAATCATAAAAATGATAGAAGATTATAAAAGGAATCACTACATAACAAAGAAAATTGGTTTTGCTGCTTCTCGACAGTTGAACTAATACAAGAAGCGATTGCTGTGTTCCTTTTCAGTTTTGCATATTTTGATTGTAGCATCTGAATGTTATGCCGGTGACTCTCTCTAAGAAACATCAGCGATTCTCAGCCCCCAATCCGTTTCCCTGTGTATGTTCCAAAGGGGCAAGTTTTCTTAACTGTAAGTAAATGGGGGTCTTTGTTTCTTGATTTCGCTGTGTTTACACTTCGTGATTCCTTTTTTCCCCAAGATGACATGTAGTTTTCCAGGACAGATTATTTTTCAAAAGAATTACTTTTCCAGGTTTTACAGAGATAGTTGTACATTTGCTGAAATATGGGCTTCAATTTCTGAAAAAAGAAACACCAAATTCTCATGCTAATCTGAGAAAGCATAAATTGTTTCTCAGAGTGAATCATCTCTCAAAATGGCTGTTTTGATGTACAATAGAACCAATAGTTTATTTTTCTGTTATCATATACAGAATGTGATAATAGATTAGCAGTTTGCGTGTGTGTGTGTGTGTGTGTGTGTGTGTGTGTGTGTGCATGCGTGCACATAAGTGAGGTAATATTGGGTCCAAGGGGAAGCCCAGTAAAGCAAACAATAATAATTAAACCACCAGGTTTTATATTACTTATTAAAATGCCTTGCCCAGTTGGATAGCTAATATATTCAATTACCCATTTAGATGCATAAATGAATTCTATTAGAAATTCTTATTGACTGAATAAGTTTGAACTTAGGATCAATCGTGTAGATTAATTATATTCTTACAAAGATGAACTTTGTTTATATTACTTTGTATTTTTGTGAGAAGAACTCCCCAAATATCATCTGACAAATTGTTACTATAACAAAATTTAAGTTTAATAAAGTTCACCCCACTAAGGAAATACAGCCACTGGCACGATAGCAACAGTGTTTCTTAAGGAGGGCTGACTGAGAGCCTACTTCCGGGGAATTAAGAGACTCTTTCAAGATGAATGAGTGAAATTGGGAAAATGGAGAAGTGGGTGCTTTCTGGTTGGCAGGCACAGACAGGTGAGTGCTAGGAAACAAGGTTTTAATGAGTACGCTGTCCCCCATTACCTAAGCTTTTGGCTAGACTGGTCCAAATAAATTGTTGTGCAGTCATTTTCTGAGGCTAACATTTAATTTATTTAGTGTTTCTTACTCTTTAATTTCCAGGGCAAGAGTTTAGAGCAAAGAAAGAGAGAGAGAGAGAGAGAGAGAGAGAGAGAGAGAGAGAGAGAGAGAGAGAGAGAGAGAGAAAGAGAGAAGAAAATGGAAAACAAATAAGTAAGCTTCAGGAACATAAGCTCCTTCCTACTTTGCATGCTTTTTTTGTTTTTTCTTCAGCCTGAGCTAGTCTGTGCTCACAGTGATATCCAGGTGTTCAGTGACATGTACGGAGACGTGGCAATACATCAGATTTCTATTTATAGTTATCATGACCACCATTTAGTGTTTTTCTTTCTTTTTTTATTTAAGGAACCACCTATTTTATCATTTGAGCAGACAGCTTCACCGTAAAATAAATTTCAGATTTTGAAAATCACCTAATTGACTAAAGTTTCAAACAAAATTTAAATAAAAAGCACAATGAATGTTTTTAGCGTGACATGAAAGAAACAAGAAAAGGAATATTAAGCCTAATGAATGGGCTTAATATCCTACATTCAACTTGACACATCTGAATACTGTTGATGGAAATCACTGTCAGTTTTTTTTTTTATTTCTATATACGAAATTAGGTTAAAGCATCATGATTTCAAGTGGTGATGGATATTCTCTGTTTGAGTATTTTGGAGGTCAAGATTTTAGAAATGGTTTACAAATAATTTCTGTTTTTACTACGGATCTGTCAAGAGGTTATGATTCATTAGTTGGCCATGGCTGAACTCATTTGATGTCATTACAGGTTGAGATATCTCCTTGGAATGTGGCTAATTTGCATGGCTTGTGAGCTGGTATTGGTTATGGGCACACCGTCTCTACTCTGTTCTATGTAGTTCTATTCATTATGCCTCATAAAGATTTTCACAGCTGCAGCATGCTGGATTCCAGTGAACTTGGGCTGCTCTGACAAAGTACCACAGCCGTTGTGGTTTAAACAACTTCTGTTTATAACTCACCAGTCTGAAGGCTGGAAAGTCCAATACTAAGATGTTGCATTATTTGGAGTCCAGTGTGGTCCCATTTTTGGATGGTAATGGTTTATCTGCTTTTCTGCTTTTTGGCCCTTCCTGATTGCATGGAGAAAGAGGGGGAAGAAAGGATGAGAGGGTGGCAAACAGGAAGAGGAAAAGGAAAAGCAGAAGGAAAGGGAGACATTCGAATATCTCTTCTTGTTTCCTCCCTTTCTTTAGGACACAAACTTCATCAAAATAGCATCATCTTCAAGATAACACCTGTGCTTTATTGCATTCCCAAGGCTCTGTCTTCTGATGACATCACACTTCTTGAATATAGACACACCGAGAGACAGACCCATTTTGTCAAGAGCAGTTCTCATCCTCCATTCCCAAAGCCACAGAGAGCCACGTTTCTCTTTCGGCTCAATGGCGTCAAGTTTTCAAACAATATTATGATTACATTGGCCAGATAAAAATCTGGGCTAATACTTCCCAGTCAGAGTTTTTATTCATATTTGCAGTCTTTCCCATCATGCAGAGCAAAACATTCACAAATTATTTGCATTAAAACTAGGTATCTTTAAGGGGTCTTTATGTTCCCTATCATACTAGTACTATATTTTGGGACATTTGCTGAAATACAGGTTTTGTTGTTATGAATCCAGTAGCAGGTGTTAAGTATGATCAATTATATTGATTGTTTTCAGTGCCATTCTAGTTTAATTTAGCAAGGTGACACAAAGTGCAGACTTTATTACACAGAAGAGAGAGAGATGAGATGAAGCTTTCCTGTGGCAATAAGCCTTTGGATTAAGGTCTGTAAATCTGAGAAACGTATTCAATTCAAACCATTTATTTTGTATTCTTTTTAAAGCATTTCTTTCTGAATGTTTCATTACAAAATGTATCTTCAATGAATGATCCGTAAGTGTTCACTGTTGTTCCCTTCCTAGAAGTTTCATGCTGGCATTTGAAATTATTAATTTCTAACATGTTGCTCTCTTCCAGGTAAAACATCAATGAATGGTGAGTTCAATAATGGATGAACCCAAATGGTTCATTAAATAGGGACTGATGTCACAGAGAGCTAATTGATATCCTAAAGAAAAAAAGATTTCCTACATTAGCATTGGTTCAAATAAATATTTTAAAGAAATCATAAAGAAAAAGCAGTTAGACTCTTTTAGAGAATGGCTATGGATGTCAGCAGAATGTTAGGCACAAAAATTTTAGAGGATAACATCATTAAATTAAATACAAACTAGTAAAAATGTGACAAGATAATCATAGCACATAAATGAAATGTGACCATCTGCATAATCTGGAGATCTTTGAAACTGTCTCCTAGCAAGTACTACTTGTTTTAGAAAAATACTAAGAATCCTCAGTTTGAGGTTTCTGCTTGTTACAATCTTTCTTGGATTAGAAGAAAACCTATGGACCTTTGCTTGATATGGAAATCGAGTCATCAATCCCTTGACTGTTTCTGGCCTCTCTTGATATTGGCAGGGCCTGACACTGACATTTCTGTTGGTATCATGCTTTTATTAACCTTCCAGAAGACCAGATGCATAGTTTCAAAAGCAACTGGATAGATATTGCTTAAGATAATGTTGAAGAAAGGATTCAGCACTTGTTATTTATTAAAACAAATGTGGATTTTGTTATCACAGTATCCTCAGTCACACTCATGGCTTGTCCTGTTACTAATTCATGACCCTCCAATGAACCACAGAAGCTGGAAATACTGTAGTTTATGAAGATCTCTGTGAACTTTACCAATGCTAATTTGAATATCTTGTGTATTTTTTTTACCTTTCCTGAATATTGAGGTGATATAAATAGCGAAGTTTGACTCAATGACACGATTTCGACCAGCTTTTACATAATTTTAATGAAGATGTTCTTTCTATTAGTAAGAGAGCTTGGAAATATCCTGGGAAACAGATGTGCTTTATTCTTTAGAAAGAGAAAGCATCTGAATGGCAAAGAAGACAAAAATATGTGTTCATTTTTTCAAACTCAAAATACTAAAATAATTTTGAAACCCAGGGAAAGTTAACAACGTCTACTGCAATGTTTTCTGTCAAAAAATATTTTAAAACAAAAAATGAGATACGTTGTTGTTTTATTAGCAATAATCACACATCAGATAAACTTCATTGGCTGTGATATTACCACTGCATGAAGCTTTCATTGTTTTAAAATAAAATATGATTTTATAGTTTTAGTTAGCATATACAAATCATGAATTTATGGCATCTGATATTTTACTAAGTTGTTGAAATGTCTTAACAAAAATTTCTCTTAGGTTTTAAGCATATCCCCATCTCTGAGTATTTACACCACCTGTATTCTTTTTCATTCAACACTTCGACAAACTACACTTAATAACTCCTCAATCTTACCCGCGACTTCCTTGATGGTACCCTGTACTAATTTATATGCATTAGTGCAGAAGCCTCTTCACTGACCTTCAACAAAACTCAGACATAATAAATTATATAATTTCTTGTCTCGGTGCCACAGAGCTGCCTGGTGATGGATATGGAATATGAAAGCAAACAATTGGGCCCGCAAGTTCTTTCTTGAATAATGGCATTGCACAACATACTGAGAAGATCAGTCAATATGTCATTCCAGAGACAAAATACCCAAAACCTACAATTTAGTGGAGAAGTTTATTTGGCTTATGGGTTCAGTATGTTCAGTTAGTGGTAAGTTTGCTTTGACACAAAAATAATGTGATAGAAGGGCACAGTGGAGGAAAGAAGCTCGCTAAGTGGCAGCCAGGAGCTGTGAGAAGAGTACACCTGTAGGGTCACACCTCCAATAATACCACCAGCCCTTCATCTCCTAGCAGACGAGTCATATAAGAGTTCACCAATGGATAAACCCACAGGAGAGCATAGGACCTGCTCTAAACTCATCACATTTCTAAAATTATATCAACCTGGAAAACATGAGATTTAGGATTGGGAGAAACTCTAACTAAGCTGTGATTGAGTCAGCGAAGGTAAAATGAAAAGTTGATAATGAATGCAAAATCAATGTAATCAATATTCAAGTGTATTTGATGAAATATTTTAATTTCCCCTATTGAACATGATTAAATGTAAAATGTGTTCTTAGCTACTTCGCAGTATAAAGAAAACTCGTAGTGTGTTAAACAAAATTTTAAAAAAAGAAAGTTGTTCAATATGTTGTTTCCTACTAGAGAACATGTTTTGGTTGGGAAAATTTATATAGAAATATCCTTTGATGCAAATACATTTAGAGTGAAATAGTTGCTAAACATATGTATGCTATGAACCCTTCACTTAATTAAATTGAATATATACACATGGGCATAAAATACATAAAATAATTATATTCTGCAAGTGTTAATGATAGTGATTAACAGAAGATATTTAACCTTGTATTTTATTTCATCGTTAAGTTCATATTTGTAATAATTTATCTTACATATTTCTTTGTAGCTTTTACCCAATTTTTTCAAGAAAGACGTTTGACTTGATGACTGAATAAATTAATTTTGTAAAGCAGCTCTCTACAATGTTAGAACTTGTAAACATGTGAAAAATCACCATGGTATCAGAGTCTGTACATTACAGAATTGTGCCTTAGTTGAATATTTTATAGAAGGAAAATTATGGTGATTTATTTTTACAATTCTACTTATAATTTGTCTTACTTTCTTCTTCCTGTGACTCAATACCCAACATCCACAACTTTAGGGAGGAAAGATTTATTTCAGGTCACAGTTCAGAAAGTCTCAGTCCATTCACAGGTGGGTGGATGGAAAATGGTAGAATCCCACATTGGGGCCAACTAGAGCCTGATGGAAGTTGCAGGGACACAGATCTTTGCAGCGTGGTGGAACAGCGAGACTTTTAGGAAGGGTGGAAGCAGCACATGCCCCTCCAGGTCATGCCCCAAGCATCATCCCCTCCAGCCAGGTCCCACCTCCCAACCCTACACAGTATCCATAAGAATATAAGACTTTTGTGGGGCAGTCCAGATCCAAACCACCACACAATTTAATCCCCAAAATATGATAAATGATTGCAACTGAGTATCTATTTAGTTAATTTTGAATAATAGCACTATAAACTTATTTATTTCTAGTTTTATTTAATTCTAGGTTTTCTTTCCTTTCCAATTCTGATTCATTGGCATTATTCAGGTGGCTAAGTTAAAAAAAAAAAAAAAAAGACTATTACCCAAGACAGACATTATGAAAAGTTAAATTTCTGTGATGGTTACAGAAAACTCTGTTGATCTGTGTGAAGTAGATACAGCCAGGAACAGTTCTGGGCTTTTCCTTACTGTCAAGGTCAACTCTACATTAAGCTTCGCCACTTTCGGCAGCCTTTCCTGTTGCTGGGCATGATGGGAAAAAGTGGTGGAAACTGACTGGTTTCCTTATTAACGCCATCCTCCACTTCTAATTGCTAAGTTCGGCCAATGCTTTAAACATGAATTGGTGGAGAGAATTTTGAAAACCATCACTATTAGACAAGTCATTTTCTACAGCAGTGAAATTCTGTCCCATGGGACAAAAACCTATGGCAATCACTCAATCAAAATACTGGGTTTTTCTGAGTGTTTCTAAAATCTGAAATAGGCTTTTTGCCCTGTTATGATAAACACCACACATGTCTCCTCAGGGTCTTCAGTTGTCTTTTCATAGAGAAAATACTTGGTTGAAAGAGCTCCCACGATCAGGAAGAGGTCACGTGAGACGTTGATTGGCAGCCATTGGAGAAAGGCCATTAAATCATTCAGGATTGTGTGAATTCAGGATGAATTTAATATTTTACCCTGCCTCTCTCCCCACAGAGCATTTCAGTGTCAACTAGTACGTTCCAGTTAAAACTACACATCAACCTGACTTTTGGGATATGCAATGAAACTAATTGATTTGGCAATGAGCCTTTAATGCTAACAAGAATCTTACAGCAGCATGTATTTTTGCGAAAGATTTAGTTCACAAACGACTCTAGTCATTAATATCAAAGAGATAGTTTAATCCTGATTTAAGTGTGAAGGAAAGGATTTTATAAAATTGCAAATCTCTCTCTCTCTCTCTCTCTCTCTCTCTCTCTCTCTCTCTCTCTCTCTCTCTGAAATCCTGGGCCTTAGCACACTTTGATACTCAGGAGTTTGAAGAAAACATTTATTTAAAAAATGAAATATTTTAAAACCTTAAGACAGCCGAAAGGAGAACATGATTGTTTGAACACAGATTCCTCTCCAAGAAGAGATTTTTTTGTGTCTGGATTTGTGGAAGAATTTTGTACAAAACCTTTAGTTGTCCATCCTCTGAGGCTAGCCTCAGTTATAACATCATAAAATCCAAAGCTGGGCCTTTTTTTGAAACATCTAATGTTGAAACTTGTTGGAGACAGAGCTGCAAAACCCTAGAAATCTGATTTAAAAGGGGTAGTATGACATGGTCACGCTCTTGTTACCCACATTTTTTACTGAATATGTATTTACTTTCTACATTTTCATCCATAATAATGGTTATATAGTAGAGGAAAGTCATTTGAAGCCATTTTCTCTCAGTAAGGTAGATGTCCCTCCTGATATTTACACAGAAAAGGGGATACTGTTTTAGCACTTATGTAAATTTTATTCTTCACAGTTTTTTCTGTTTCTATTTTAATTGAACTTGCTTGCATATATTTATAAGATACAGAGTGGTATTTTGATCGATACATGCAATATAAAACAATCATTTTTATATGAGTGATGATACACATGAATATAGACCATATAGGAGTGAGTTAGGGGTAATGAAAATTAGCTTCCTGTTGCTGCACCTAACACCACTCATAGTATCGATTTTCTACTCTCTATATTCCCACTAAAATTTTCCAGTAGACATCTGGGAAACTCTGGGTATGGGGAAGAGAATGTAATACCTTATGCTGTGAGAAGAGGTGACTTCGTTTTGATTTTCCAATTAAAGTTTATTGTCTAATTAAAGTAAATGCACATATATTCTAGAGATAATCGTGAATAATAAACACATAAACACATATACTTAGTGTTATCAGAGGATATTACATTAGTCAGGCAGAAAAAGGAACGAAAAAGGATGAACAGCCTTATGCAAATGAATCTTTAAGAATTCCACTTATGGTGAAAGTATTAAAATAGTTCAACTTATGAAGAGGCCGTACACTTTGTTATGGTTTATAGCATCGTATTTTTTTGAGCAGAACATTTTATAATTATCTGTGTTAAATGAAAGTGTTTACAATAGTATAGTGAAAAATTAAAGAATACAATTAGAACACAGATGACAGAATGTAATTATTGGTGGTTTTTAATCAACATTAGTTTTAGTGGTATTACTTGATCCTACATTATCAGAATTTTTTCTCTGAAGGTAATCATAGCATATTAATACTTTCTTAATGCCAAATGCACATGGGCAGTCTGACAGAAGGAATGGAAGGTCACCCAGCATTCAAAGAGTTCTGGAGGGAAATTTGAAAATTATGTTCCACTCAAAGTTGAAGTGTGAACCTTAACAAATTGTTCGCTAAACTTTTGTTTTAATCATCAGCAAGTTTTCTCAAAAAAATTACGTTATGGATTCTAGAATCCCCCTGCTTATTTACCACTTGAAGAAGGAAGCCACAAATGTCTTAAGGTTGCTTTTCTTTGGGTTTTCAGCCAGGTCAGTATTTGAGATCTGTGAAGGATAAATGCAAAATGAACAGTATTCTGAGTGATTCGAGTAAGCTTGCCCTCTCAAAATCTTGCCTGCTGTTTGAAGTTCTCAGCAACTGTGCAGATTACAGAAGCCTGCAGTCCACTGCGTTCCATATTCGGAGGGCTGCAACCAATGACCTTTCACGCTGCTTCGACGGGATATTAGAAAGCAAACTTGTACCAATATCTCAGGATCTGTCGTCTTGCTGCTCAAGAAAAATCCATGGCATGATATCCTTTTCCATATATTGTTATAGTTACTCTATTTTAATATTGTTGTTATTCTCGTATGTTTTTTAATTTATAAAATAAATTTATTACAGGTTTGTATATATCTGAAAAAAGAGAACACTTATATGGCTTGGTACAATCAACAGTTTTCAGAATTTCCTTAGAATATTGTACCCCATGGATAAGAGGAGACTAAATGACTATGTCATTCTTTTGATGAGATGTCTTGTCAATGATGAAATTGGAATGTCTAAGAGTAATATGACATAAAAATGCCTATGGATGTGGTGGTAATTGTCTGCTTTATTTATTTGACTCCTTCTAAACATTGAAAGTTGTTTTACTTGTAGCAAATTACATTTTTATGCAATAATTTGCCTGCCAGAAATCCTGAAACACTTGTCAACTATCAATGTGACTGAACTGTGAGTCTCCTCTGTGAAGATAATGTTACTTAATATGATACATGCACAATTGTTAGAAAATCTGTGGACTTATTCAGAATAAGAGAAGACTCTGAAGAAGATGGTTTTAAAGAGTCCTTTGATGAAAAGAGAAAGCATGATTCCTTTTACTTGTAAAGGATATTTAACTTTTAAAAAGATACAATAAATCTATGATACACTGGGTGTGTTTTCCTTTCTTCTTTCTTTCATATATATTCTCCAAATAATTAAAAACTATGGCACTCAAAAGGCAGCATGCAAAAACTTTATTCATTTTCAAATGATTAAGATTTGAATTACCTGATTGATTTAACATTTTAATAAAATAAATTTATTGGAAGTAACTGTGTGGTTCTGTAATATATGATCCTAAAGTTACCAATGTCACACTCATTATACCTTTAGCTCCATAAAATTTCAAACTTAAAATTCAAATGAGATTTTAAGATGTTTTCACACACTAAAAATATTTCTTTTTATAATTCTTTTAAAATTTAACTGTAGTAATATTATAAGTGTCTAGTTAACTTAAATTTCAACCTTTAGTACAATTGTGACATAACTCTCTTTTAATAATTCATAAATTTATGAATCTACTTTGTTCACTGCTTCACTCTTTAATTACTTTTATCAATGTTATTAGTGGTTGATTATGGTTGATTTTTAAAACAAATACTTCCATGAATTTTATAAGAACATTTTCCCTTCCTCAATGAATCTATATCAAAAATTTTCTGTAAATATCTATATCTGAAGCATACTTACAAACACCGTTTCATTTTAGTAAAAATGAAACTTCTATTCAGACTTCTCAAATGAAGATTATATTTCATACCTGGTGTGGGATTTGAAATTTGCATGGTATACCAGGCATTGTCGCGAATCCAAAGGGTGACTAATCATATTTTTATTTGAAGGTAGGCTAAGCCTCCAGAATATTTGAAAAGAAGCACTTGAACATGATAGAGATGAACTGTTTGCTTCTGGTTGTGCATCTCACTGTCTGGGTGACCTTCTCAAGATAAGAGCAGCTTCTGTATACACCAGCAGAATGATCAAAGAAGTGGAGCTCAAATCTCCCTCAAGGCTGTAATGAAGACGAACAAGGAAGCCAAGGTAGATGCATGAGGGCTTAACCTGTTGGCTCTACTTTCCATTAAACTAGAAAACCCAGATACATTCTGCATCTGGACACTTTTAACTCTTCTACATACACATGCGCGCGCGCGCGTGTGTGTGTGTGTGTGTGTGTGCATCTGTATCTATCCTTGTTTACAAGTTTTCTATTATAATATCAAATTTCACCTGTGTCGACTGCTCTCAAGTTACTTTAACCATTTCCTGAAGTGAGCTACTTAAGTCCAAGTAACAAGAAATCTATGACTCCTATACATAACTTTGTGCTTATAATTATTCAATATATAACATTTATATTTTGATCAATATAATTGTTTAACATGTCTGATTGTTTTGGTAGTAATAAATCTTCAGTGGTATTATGTATTTCGATGTCTTTCCTCTTTGACTTTGGCTATATATGTTTAATGACTGTTTTACCTCTATTATCAGATTAGTTAGTGAGTTAATATCAAATAAATTCTTTGAATAGTCACATATTGGAAGATTTTTAATTTTAGTCTATATAATCCTGACAAATTGACATTAATCATGGGCTCAGAGATAAACAAAAATCATTGCAAAACTAAATTGATAAACTGGTATAGTAAACACCTATTAAAATCTGTGGCATAGTATGTATCTTGACTAAAATGCTACATCATTATGAATATACCTTGCCACGTTTTTCTCCAGTTGCTGAAACTTCTAACTCTTTTATTGGATCACAGAGAAGTTACTGAATACATTATAATCATATCATCAGTAGCAACAGAAACTAAAAATGTGTCTGAAACATTTCCGATTGTCACAGGCTAGATATATTTGTAAATTTAATTTACTTTAGAAATGATAGGATGTCTTTTGGAGAATAAAATAAACTTAATTCTTTTTTTCTATGCATTCAAATTGTGCTATCTGTCGCTTAAACTTTTTCGTGTAATAGTAGATTGTGTGAAGATATCTAGATCTAATTACTTAGGCAAGTGTGCTTTAGAAAAATGCAAACATATTGGTGCAATTACTATTGGGATGCAGTGTTTTATTAGGTAAAAGATTTTGTTTTAGATACTTAGCTCAGCACAATATGATGAAAGATTCAAAACTATCAGAGCATTTGAAATAGATTCTACTTTAAACTTGACATACTTCTTATAGAAGTTAATTGCATTGAACATGACTGTCTGTACAAGTAAAAATACGTTCAGAAGAGACTGAAAACAAATTAAGTCTTAGCAGCCATCAGTTTATTCCTTAAGTGGCACTGACGTAAAGTATGACCTGTTGAGACTGGTAAATTTTATTCTGATAGCTCAGGATACTCTAGAAATTTTTTGCTTAGAGTATATAGATCAGGGAAATACTCTTTTAGTAATAATCTTAGATTTTTTTCTTTTTAATGCATAAATACAAAGTTTGTAAGAACTTGTCAACATTGTGTTTAACATCTAATTTTATTTCTAAGTAAATGCCATTAATTAACTGTAAATTATTCAATGAAATTTTATCCAATTCCTCAGGACTAAGGTAAAGAAATTGGAAACAATGAGATACAAGCTGTCAGGCTAAGGTAGTTTTAGAAAAAAGAATGTAGAATTACATCTCTAGCACATTATGTGAAATGATTCAGTGTAACATAACCCTGCACCATTCGCAGCTCTGGCAAAATTAGCATTGGAACCTGATAATTTTGTTATAAGACTCAGAGCTTAAGATGTAGAACTTTGAACAGTATTTCTGTCTCCGCCTGCCAGTCAGTGACTCACAACATTCCTCAGAATAAGAACAAGTAAAATTAATGGTTTCTGGTGAGAAAGATCATTGGCAGTTGCTGAAATTGTAACAGGAACTTTCGCCACAGTAACCCATTTTGCATCATCATACTAAAGGATTGTTATTTACAAAAAATAGAGCAGAGTTCATAAGAGCCTATGGATTATTTTGAATTTCTGATTCATTTTCTGATTACTGCTACTAATTTCAAAACTTTTTCAATGATGTAATAACATTAATATAGCCACAAATTCAAAATATAGAATTTTCAGATGTTTTTATTATAATAAAATATGAGTATTTTTAACTTGGTCTACATAATTAGCTTGTCATGATATACATATGTATGTATTTATATACTTGAGGTATTATGTTAGGATATTTTGAATTACAAGTAATTTATTACAGTTAATATACTCTAATCCAGTGGTGTTTTGTTTTGTTTTGTTTTGTTTTGTTTTAAAGGAATGCTCGCTCCACAACCTCTGACATCATGGACATCCAAAGATACTTTTAAAGGTCGAAGCTGTGAAAGGAAGAGTCTACTATCACCATCTCATATCGGAGACCAAGAGTTTGGTTCACCATTACACAATGCAGAATGACTGCCCCTCACAATGTCTGAAGAACGCTACTCTAACACTAACACAGGCCAAATTTTACACAATGAAAAGACCTGGAGGTTTTACTTTAAAGTGCAGAAAAAAAAAAAAAAAACAGAGAGAAGTAAAAATGTGAATGAAGATTTTTCTAAAAATGAGACAAAGAAAATGCATTTTCAAACAGCCCTGGATGCCTATATCTGTAGACGAATCCGAGGTGTCTTGTAATGGCCTGGAATGACTTCCAAAGGGTTCACGTGTTTGAAAGGTAATCAGATCATAAGGACTGATAGGATGGAATGGATTAACCTACGGCTATTCCATGCTGTTAAGAGGTTAGGGCTTGTCTGGAGGGGTGGCTCACGGAGGGCATGACATCACCCAGGTGTGACCTGTAAGGATGCACTCTTGCCTGTCCTTTTCCTCAGTCTCTTTCCTCTTGCTATGCTCCGAGCCAAAGTTCTCTGCCACCCATCATGCTCTGTCATGTTGCCATTGTCATCTGACCATGAACACACTGAGATGACTGAAATGTGAACTAAATAAACCCATCGCCCCTCAACCAGGATGCTGTTACTATTTCTCCACAACAAGACAATGTCTAAGACACAGCCTAAACATTTGTGGACACCTGAAGACTAAATCATACCAAACTAACAAAGAATCTTAAGTCATATTTTCTCAAGCGTGCAAGGTCACTAACTATGAAGTCCCCAGGGTATTGTCGAGTGTATGCTTTCAAGGACTATTTGGAATCTCTAGGGCTCTTCTGGGATTTAGGGTGAGGGAAAATATTGGACTACTGAATTAGAAAGACAGAACGCATCACACTCACACAGCCTTGAAAATCTGAGTGGTAGTCAAGACACCAAACAGTTAATGTATTAGTTACATTATTTGGAAGAATGAAAATAAGCATGCGTGCCGTGCTTTTATGGATACGAGACAAACAAATCATAAAAGTTGCTGAAAAG
>PVKB01008291.1:0-18594 GCA_004027205.1 Ctenodactylus gundi | reverse complement strand
GGTCTGTGCGGATCCACCGTCGAAGGGAAGAGTGAGGCCACCACACTGTGCTGAGCGAAGGTCTCGTCTTCATTTATTGGGGGAAAGCATAGCAACAGAGAGGTGCTTAGGGCAGTAAGTCATTACAGAGAACCGGAAGTGGACATGGACTAAACAATGGCCGGCTGAAGTCACAGAGCCTATAGAGACTGGGGACAAACCTACGAGGCGGGCGCAGTCTTATTGATCAGCTCAATTATAGGCAGGTGAGGGTAGGGGGCACCGGGCTGGAGGTCATCAGGCACATGGCTCACATTCTTAAGAGGTCATTGATGAGGCCAGGTAGAGGCCTGACCAGCGCAGGAAGAGGAGTGACCCTTGCAGGATTAACCCTTGCAGACCTGCAGCATCACCCCTCTGGCTGCTCTAATGCACTGCTGATCCCTGGTGTGGCCAAGGGGACCCAAAACAGCCCTTTTCACTTGCAATGTTGTGTGTGTACGTGCATCACACAAATTCCCTTACCCCGTGCTTCCGCCCAGCCAAGCAAGGACACCAGGCCACTTAAAACAAAAACAAAACAAAAAACACCACAACAACTTTTTGGGGGGCCCCTGGAGGGCCCAAACAATCATCCCGGTGTAGTTGGGGATTGATACTCACCTACTCACTAGGCAGCTTTCCAGAAGCTCAAGTTTATATCTGATGATGCCCCCAGGGTCACTTCCTGAGGTCCTCTTCTCCAGCCCACAGGGGCAGGGTGGGAGGGTGAGTGAGCCTGTGCCAGCCACTGACAAAGCCTGTCTGACTGTCACTCAGTACCACTTACGGGCAGGAATCCACGGCATCCCCTTCTCCCTTCTTCCCCATCCTGCCGGGTTCACCTCAGAAACGGTGTCAATAATCTCATTGCTGACACCTGCCTGAGAATGGAACTTCATCTGGTGTTCCTCCACCCTAGGAAGCAGCTGCAGGAATTGGGAGTGGAGCTCCTGCTCTCTGGGGAGCACAGAGGCCAGGGCGGGGCCAGCCTACCTGGGGTGACTTCCGGCTCTCCCAAAGCCCTCCACGCCCTCTTCTTGCCAGTCTCCCCCACAAAACTTACATCACCCAGTCCTCCATTTCCAGTATGTCTCCTTTCCACTACCTGAAAAATCCCCCACGTCTGCCCCAACCACGGAGGCTTCCAGCCATTGTTTACCAACCCCCATCCCTCTATCCACCCACGCTCAACTCCTCTGCTTCCGTCTCTGTCTGGCCCCAGCCTCCCCATGGACCCACACAGCCAGCCGTCCGCCCGTCCACCTGTCTGTCCACCCAGCCTGCCACCCATCCAGCCGCGTCACCCATCCTCACTCGCCTGCCCGCCGTTCATCCGCTGTTGCCTGGACCACCCACCTGTACCCTCACCATGCTGTGCGGTCAGTCATCTGCCTAAACTCCCACCCATCCACTCACAGCTCCTCTCACCCGCTACTACCATCCACCAAGCACTGAAAACCACCTGAAAGGTGCCGTGAAGATGGAGGGATGGAAAAAAAAAAGGTGGAAAGGTGAACAGGAAACAGGCTCTGCCCTCCATCCCAGACAGCCATCAACACCTGTGGTACAGGAGAGCACAGGGTGCTGAGGGCGCAGGGGAGGGAAACACCGCCCAGTGCTGGGTCTGGGAAGGCTTCTAGAGCCAGCACCATTGAGCTGAGTTGGGAGGACACGTGGCAGTGTGCCAGGCTGGGGCGGTACTCTTGGTGCTCCCAAGAATGACACTAACAGGAAGCAATAACTATGGGCCAGGGGCATCTTGGGGAGATACCTTAGAAGAGCAAAGGCAGGGAGTCTGGACCTGATCCCAAGGGGGGAAAAAGGGTTTAAACTCGGGGGAGAAGGAAAACTACACTAAGTGTCACTCTCAGTGGCAGGAGCAGTGGGGACAGTGCACCCAGGGTAAGTATGGCAGATGCCAAAAGCCAGATTAAGGTGGCAGCTGTGGCGTTGGAACACGGAAAATAAGCAGCAGAGTACCCAGGTGGTGATGCAAGCCAGGTTTGGAACCAGCCGTTCTAATTCCTGGTCACCCACACCTGGTATCACCATCCAGGGAACATTCCAGGCACAGAAAAAACAGTGCAGTAAAGGCCTGATGTATGTGCCATGCTTGGGAAAGAATGTGGGCAAAGCAGTGGCTGTATTGCCTAAGCGATGTTGGTGCAGGCCTGACCATGCAGGGCCCTGAAGGCCAGCCCATGGAGTTGGGACTTTTGAGGTAAGTGGAGCCCAAAGGATGCCACCCCAGGCTTGCTTTCAATGCTAGTCTGGAGCCAGAATGAGCAGAATAGAGCAGGACTGACTTTCAGAGAAGCCAGTTTGAGGGTCAGAAGGAAGGAGCCTGTGCCAAGGACCTCCATCCCAAGCACGAATCCCCAGCCACAAGTCTGCCACTGACCACTTGAATGGACAGGAATGGAGATTGGCCATCTGGCCACTAGGACTTTATCCAAGCTGTTGTCACCACAAGCCTTTCTCATCCTTTGTTGTGGTTTGGATCTGGAATTTCCCCCCAAAGTCTCATGTATTTGGATATGATAGATTATTTATAGCCATGTCTTGTTAGGAGACTGGAGCTTGGTCTGGAGGGATGGATAAAAGGTGTGTGGTGGAAGACAGGTGTGTGGTGGGTTAGGGGTTTAAGCCAAGAAGGGGCAGAACACTGAGGCTGGGGCTGGAAGGGACAGATTGCTGGGACAGAACCTAAAAGTATGTATGTTACTTCCTCCCTTCCTCCTGGACTTGGCTTCCTGCTTGAACTGCTCAGAATATAGCTTGTTGCACCTAGGCTCAAGACTCAGTACAGGATCGTGAGAAGCTGCCTCCACCCCTATATCCACCATGTGCTTCACTGGCTGCTCATGAATGGACTGTGACCTTCTGAACCTGTGAGATAAAATAAATCTTTCTTCCCTAAAGTTGTGGATGTAAGGTATCCTGTCCCAGCAATGAGAAAGTAACTAAGACAGAAACCAGGAGCGGGGCTGTTGCTGTGACTTTACCTGATCACGTTGTTTGAAAGCCTTTGGAACTGGTTAGCAGGAATTTAGACAGGTTTGAGGATGCTGGCTGGTTTAGAAGCTCTGGAGTGTTCCAAGCTGAGTTTGATGGGAGATTCTGGTTGGAGCTCAGGAGACCAGAATGCTGACAGAAATGTGGATTGGAAAGGCGAAGCTCAAGGAAGTGTCAGATAGGAAGGTCTGTATTAGCAAGTCATCTAAAAACCATGTGTGCAATGCTCTAGCAAAAAGTTTGCTAGTGTTTTGCCTTTTCCAGTGTCCTTGCCTGAAACTGAGATTAAGAGTGGTGTACTACTCAATCTGGTTGAGGAAATCTCAAGGCAGCCCAGTGTTCAGCCCAATGTACATGGCTACTGTTTGTGGCTTTTAGCCAACTCTATGACAAAAGGCAGAAAAAAATAGCACAAAAATGATATAAAAAGCTTGCAGTTTTGCTAGAGTAAAAAGACCTGCATCGCAGGGCAGATGAGCTTGAATTTAAAGGGATTAACAGGGGCCAAGGGTTGGAGGAATAGAGCATTGGTCAAAGTGCTTGGCTAGCGAGTACAAGGCCCTGGTTTGATTCCCCAACACCACATAAGCTGGGCATGGTGGCACATGCCTGTAATCCTATCACTCAGGAGGCTAAGGCAGGAGGACTGCCATGAGGTTAAGGCCAGCCTGGGCTACACTGTAAGTTCAGGACCAGCCTGGACTACAGAGGAAAACCTTCTTTAAAAAAGAGAAGACGCCAAATACTTGCAATCAGGATTATGAAAAAGAGGCTTTCAGGGTATCTCAGGAACGAGCAAGACCTCACCCTTTACCAATTAAAGTTGGAAAGGTAAAGGACTTTGCTTTGAAAAATAACTCCCAGGCACTCTTCAGGGCAACCTAGGAAAGTAAATATCCCAAAAGTTCGGCCATCTAATACCTCAGAGGCCTCGGCAGCAATTGTCCAAGTGGGTCAGCCTACCACTCAATCCAGGAGTGGACCAGCGTTCATGCCTTCCTAGCTTTATAGGCTTGCAGAGTGTAAGAGTTGTGGTTTCATAATGTCTTCCACCCAGACTTCAGAAGAAGGCCAGCCAGCGTGTCCTGGGAGGGCAATGCATGAAGTTGTGAAGGAGAAGCCTAAGGGGCAATGGAGACCCTGAAAATCTGGAGAAGCCAGGAATACGGATTAGGGGCCGAGAAAAGTAGCAGGCTGTGAGAAGATCCATCCCAAAGGAGAGAAGATAGAGGTTACGGCCAGCAGCAACAGTGGAGGGGCAGCGCCACCCAAGCCCTTTGGAGCTCACATCTTGCCACAGTTTACCCCAAATGATAGAAACAGAAATACAGGACTTAACGGAGCTACAGGATTTAACCTTTGCTTTCCTGGGTTTAAAACTGGCTTTAGTCTGACTCCTTCTATCCTCCTTTTTCATCCCTTTTGAAATGGGAATGGGTACTCTGTGCCAGTGTACGTGGGAGGTATTTAAACTTTCTTTTATTTGCATAGGAGCTCACAGCTGAGGGTTTGCCTTGTGTCTGAGAGGAGACTTTGAACTTGGACTTCTGCGGCAGTGATGAAACTGTTAAGACTTTGGCAACCCTTAGTGGAGGACTAAATAAATGCAGTTTGCTCAAGGAAGTGGATGTGAGATTTTTTTGGAGGTAGAATATTGTAATTTGGATCTGGAATTTTCCCTCAAAGTCTCATGTATTCAGATGGTATAAATTATTTATGGAACCATGTGCTTTTAAGAAATGGGGTCCTGATCTGGAGGGGTGGATTATGGGCATGTGGTGGATTAGGGGTTTAAACCTGGAAGGGGTGGAACGCTGAGGCTGGACCCCAAAAGGATGGGTCACTGGGACAGTGCTACTTCGTCCCTTCCTCCTGGCCTTGGCTTCCTACTTGAAATACGATGAGGAGCTGCCTCCACTTCCACCTCTGCCTCTGCCACGTGCTCCCACTGTTACTGGCTGCCCAGGAAAGGTCTACGACCTTGTGAACCCGTGAGATAAAATAAATCTTTCCTTCCTAAAGTTGTGCGTGTCAGGTATTCTGTCTCAGCATCGAGAAAGTAACCAAGACATCCTTCCACCGTGGCCTAGGACAGGTTTTTAGAGATCAAGCCCTCAGAGGCAGGGACAGAATCTGTGTTCTCTTGGGTCCCAGGAGCCCTCCCCAGGCCCGGCCCCGACAAGAATAACAACGGTTTTGAATAGAGAGGCACAGAGTCCCTGGTGCCGGGATGGCCCACAGGGCACAGTGGGTGTGAGTAGACAGGCACCGTTCATGGTCTCTGAGCCCCATCGCTAACAGGAGCTTGGAGGCCAGGCCTGCCGATGCCCGGGGCAAATGGACGCAGAATGCAGGTGGCGTCTCCACCTTCACTGTATATGCGTCTTTTATTTCTGAGCCTCAAATATAGAAAACACCACAGGATGCATCATGAACTCGCGTGCCGTCCTGGCACAGGGACCGTGCTGGCCCGCGCTGTGCAGCTCTGATTTTAGCATCTGCGCATCCAGAGCGGAGCGCCAGCTCCGTCTCCCATGTCACCTCAGACTCTGCCTCCCATTCCTGCTTGTCTCCACACAGACGTGGTAGTCACTTACAGTGACGACTGTCTGAAAGTTAGTGACACGGAGTTGATTACCTTAAATTCACCTACACTGTCTTTTCCCTCTTCAAGACGGAGGATGCCAAGGTAAGAGTAGCTAAAACAATTCTAAGAATATCAGGGACAGGCTGGGAATGCATTGATATCACAGTGTTGGTGAACTTGCCCTGCATGAACAAGGACTTGGGCTCAATTCCCCAGCACCAAAAACAAACAAAACAAAAAAGGGGGCTGGGGGTGTAGCTCAGAAGTTATGTATAGGCAAAGCCATGGATTCAATTTCCCAGCTCCACATAAACAGGGCATGGTAGTATAAGCTGGTAATTCCAGTACTCAGGAGGCTGAGACAGGAGGATTTCTATGAGTTTGTGGCCAGCATGGATTACAGAATAAGACCCTGTCTCAAAAAGAAAAAAAAAAAAAAAGAGTTTGCAGGCACATCTAATTGGCAGCTTTCACAACATCCGGTTCCAAATCCCTGGAATGGTGCCTAGAAGTATCCAGTTAGTGTCTTGCATGTGCAGTCACCTCAGCTTCCAGGAGAGGCAAAGCCTTTCCCGTATGAAGCCACCGACCCAAGAGGGAGTAGTTATTCCATGACAGGAATGGAGGCAGTCCCCAGACTGCTCCCTCACATGTGAAAGCCCCCTCAGAGCCACACACAGCCAGTGGTGAGATAATGGCCGACCAGATCATCACTTGACAGACGTTACAACCTAGCCTGCCAGCTCTGAGAACCTCCAGCCCCTGCCCTGGTCCCCTTTTTCTGCAGACTCCAGCGTCCCATCAGCCTCTGGAAGACAGCTCTAGAGCCTCTTTAGCTGGTCGTGGCCATATATGCTCCTTTCCCGTCCCTTGCAGTGCTCGGCTCCTTGACCAGTGGCTGGGGACAAGCAGCAGAACCTGCTCTGTTGGGACCTCAGGGGGATCCAGGGCTTCTGCTTAAAAACTGGTAATACAGCCACAGGCTTGGACGCCAGCTTTACCTCCCCATCCAGAGAGGCAGCACACCCTTCCCTCCAGCCCATTGCTAGCACCCAGACCCCGCCTCTGAGACACAGCCTCAAACTTCCTCTTAGTGAACTCCTTCTGTGTGGTGACCTCACTCACTGCCTCCTCAGGCTCTCGGTGAAGAGAACAGGGTGCAGGTAGGTCAAGATGCCTGGGTTTGAAGGGAGCAGAGGAACCCTATGTGTCATGGAGTTAAGTAGAGTGGGCTTAAGGGGCTCTGTCCAGGACGTCCCAATGAGATCAGTTGTGTCTCTCTGCTTGGAGTGTAGAGGGTATTTTTTTTTGTTGTTGTTGTTCAGCACTCATTCATCATTATGACTGTTTGCAGCACGTGGGGTGAAACCCAAGGCCTCCCTCATGCTAGGCAGATGCTGCGGAGCTACACCTCCAGCCCTGTTCCCTTTTCCTCTGGTGGAAGTGCGCCAGTTTGATGAATGTGTTGGCCCATGCCTGTAGTCTCGCCACTGAGGGAGCTTGATGCCGGAGGGTCAAAAGTTTGAGTCCTGCCTGGCCAACTATATCTCTAAATAAATAAATAGGGCTGAGATTTTTCTTGAGACAGGTCTCACTCTATAGTCCAGGCTGGTCCTAAACTATAGCTGCACAAACCTGAGCCTCCCCAGGACCCGAATGGCCTCAGTGTCCACGTGCCTCTGCAGACCTTGCTGATCGGGAGGAGGCTGTTATGGTAGGAGAAAGACACGAACCTCACCTCCAGCAGCACGAAGTCCACCATAGCTGAGATCGCGATGCAGAAGTCTGAGAGCACAGGAACACCTGAGAGGCGACAGGCCAGACTCGCAGGCTCCCATCGTCAACACCTGCCCTACCCGTCTCCATCCTCAGCCTCCCCCAGCCAGTTCAGTGCTCCCACCCTGCCTCATCTCCACTCATCCAGTTCCATGGATCATGAAAATACCCCAGGCCCAGGCCAGAGATCTCGAGCAGGGCCTCCATCAGATTCACTGTGAAGACCATGCAGTCCGGTGCCACGAAGTACCACACTGCAGGGACCCAGAGGCTGGCTTAGGGCTGTCCCCAGCCACCCAGCCTCTTCCTCTCCCACTGAGATCTCACCTGAGCCCAAATACCTAGGCTCTCCCTGGCTATGCCCTAAATGGCTGTGTGTTTAATCACTGTGACCTCAGTTTTCTTGTCTGTAAAATGGAATAAAAGCAGTCCCCTGGACAGAGCATTGGATAGTGGGCATGAAGTATATATTTAACACACATTAAGGGCTTAGAGCAGAGCCTGGAACAATGAGCGCGTGACAAGTCCTTTCCTTTATCCTGCATTTTAGGATCCAGCCTCCCAGGACCGCCTCCTTTGGGTCCCCAGTCCTCCCCACAAACCGAGGTTTCCTGGTACCCTCCCCACCCACAGCGCCATCTTTAGAGTCCACGCGCCCCCTGATGGCCGTGGCTGTGAACAGCAGCCTTCAGGGTGGGCGGCAAGCCCACCAACACTGTGATATCAATGCATTCCCAGCCTGTCCCTGATATTCTTAGAATTAATTGTTTTAGCTACTCTTACCTTGGCATCCTCAGTCTTTTTTCTTTTGGTCCCGCATTTGGACACCATCCTGTCTGATGTCACTCTCTTCTCTGTTACACCCCTTCCATTCTTAACTACAGTTGACAAGTCATTGTTTCTGTCCATTGTCACAGATGTTGTACACAGGAGAAGCACCAGTTTTAGAGGAAAATTTAGGAGCCCTTTATTAGCCAGCAGCTGAGAACGCACTTGTGCCCTGCAGTGGGGAGGGAGTGAGGCTTTTCTGGGGGAAAACACAGGAATGGGAAGGATTACAACAAGAACAGAAGGAAAGGGGGAAGAGTAAAAGTAGACTTACAGAACAATAAAAATAAACCAAGAATCTAGCAGTGATTTGAATTTCAATTAATCCTTCTGCCTGATTGGGGTGTGGGGGTGGGTGGTATTTCCAGTAGCAGCCTGGGGCAGGGTATCAGGAGAGAGTGAGTCACTGGGTCGTGAGGCAGCTACACAGGAACTGTGATGGGGCAAAGGGGACATCAGGGAGAATCTAAGACGGTGGAGCCCTTGACACTACACTGATCCTTGGTCACCTTTGCTTTTTCTATCATAGGCAATTCTAGTGTGATCAAATGCTCTACCATGAAAGTTCCATGGAAACAGACCTCCTGGAACAAGAGACAATTGGTTGGGCAGAGGGTCAGTCTGTGAGGACCTTCTTAGGAGCTGAGCTTTGTGGTGCCCAGGGTCCTGAAGCCAAGTCACAGCAATGGAAAGCAAGACAAGAAAGGTAAGAGTATAAACATGTTGTGGGAGACCTAACTCAAGCTGAATTAACATAGGCATTGTCATATATGCACCATTTGTGTGTGTGTGTGTGTGTGTGTGTGTGTGTGTGTGTGTGTGGTGAGAACATTTAAAGTCTACTCTCAGCATTTTTTTTTTTTTGGAATACAAGATATGCAATTGTATTTGTCAACTAAAATGAATAATTTACCTAAGGAACAAAATATACTTAGAAATAAATGTTAAAAACTTATTTAAAAGTTTTGCACATGTACATGCATGTATATGTTTGTGTGTGCACGTGTGTGTATGTGATACTGAGAATATTACCAAGGGCCTCTGCCCTGAGCTATATCCCCAGACTTTTTTATTTTGAGACACAGGCTGGGCTGAAACTTGGGATTTGGGGGGCTCGTCATCTGGGATATCAGAGGCAGGAAAAAGTGTATGGAAACCCACTCTCTCCTCTCCCCATTTTCTGTTTCGGATTTGTCTTCCCAGTGCAAGAAAATCCCAGCAGCTTACGGGAAGCACTTGAGACAAATGACTTTCCTGTCTGTGTGGAATTAAAACAACCAGTTTAACCAACTGTTTTAACACTAAAAGCCAAAGTTTTAAATGTCTTACTCTGGAAAATTGTTCTAATTTTTTAGGAAATGGCTATGTGTTTTAGAAGAAAGAAATTGTTAGAAAATATTGCATTCAGTTAGAAATAGTTGTTGCTTGAAAAATATCAAAGTATGCCTAATTTATTAGGAATTAATTGTTTGGAAACTTTGTTATGTTGAGCTTATTTTTATTTTTAGATGACTTTTCATCTTTTTGCTTTATGTCTGGTAAACTTCCAGGCACCTTTCTAAATGTTTTTGCTTTGATACGTCTAGTAAGCTTTCAGATTTTTTTTCTTAATCTTTTATTTTTGTTCTGGTAGGTCCAGTAAAATTAGTGAAAGACAGGAAAATTCCTGACAGCCTTTGTTTGTGCTCATCTCTGCCAGCCCAAGTGTGCCTAGATTTTTTCTTTTTCCAAGGATGAAGGCCTGGAATGTGTCTGGTCTCTATTTTTGCCGGGACCCAAACGTTTGGAGTCATCTTTGGGAACCACGTCTGGTCTCTATTTTGGCCAGACACCGTGTGTCTGACCACCATCTTGAAATGACATCATGGATGCCACCATATTTCCTGGGTGGGGTCATCATGGGCACCATCATATTTGCTGGGTGAAGTCATCATGGATGCCGCCATCATGGGTGCTGCCACGTCTCGCAAGGGCACACGCTTTTACAACGTTTATTTACACATTTTTTCCCTCTTCTCAATTAACTCAGATCAATAAAAAAATTTTATTTTTCCTCAGAGTAGAAGGGGAGAAGAATAGGAAATTTCAAGGTAAAAGTTAAGGATTTTTCTTGTCTTTTAAAGTTTTATTTTAATATCTGTTGTTTTTTATTGGAACTTATTCCTGTTTTGGGACTTTTAGTTTAGTATTTGTTATTTTAATTAGAATGTATTTTTCTTGTTTTTTGAGTTTTACTTTAGTATTTGCTGTTTTTAACTAGAAGGTATTCTTGGTTTTGGAATTTTATTATTTGTTGTTTTTAATTAGAAGGTATTTTCTTGTTTTTCCGAGATTTATTTTAGTATTTGTTGTTTTAATTAGAAGGTATTCTTGTTTTGAAGCTTTATTATTTGTTATTTTATTAATAAGGTATTTTCTTGTTTCTGAAGTTTTTAATATTTGTTGTTTTTAATTAGAATGTGTTCTTGTTTTTGGAGTTTTATTATTTTTTAATTAGAAGGACTTTCTTGCTTTTTGAGTTTTATTCTAGTATTATTGGCTTGAGGTTTTATCAGAAAGTTTTATTTTGTTGCTTTTATATTTTTATTTTAATGTTTAGAGAAAGATTTAGGTTTTTTTCTGTTTTTTGACTTTTGAGAAATTTTTATTTGTGGTTGTTGCTCTTTGATAGATACTTACAAGCCATTTTTCACCAACGCTTAATAGAAAAGCTTGGGAGGCTTTTTTGCTTGTTGGTTTTGAATAGAAAAACTTTATTTTCTTGTTGTTTTGGATGTTTTATTTTAGCATTTAGAGAGAATAGAGAAGTTTTTGCTGCAGCTCCTTGTTCTCTTGTTGCCCCTCTGATGAGTACTAATCAGCCCCTTTTGCCTGTGCATGGGCATTAGGGACAGAGGAAAAGGCAAGTAAGCCCTTCTGCTTGCTGAGATGTAGGAAGGCAGAGTAAGCCCATTCTATTAGGTGAGACGTGGGAAGTAAGCCCTTCCCACTGGTTGAGAAGGCAAAGGAAGCCCTTTTTCACTAGGAGAGAATCGGCCCCTTCACCTGTGCTCAGGTAAAGGAAAGGTAAATCCCAACAACAGGGTCATGAAGGGCGCTAAAGATAAAACCCCTGCGACAGGGTCTAAAGGGTGGCTATTCTTGTTCTTTCCAAGAAGATTAAAGCCCTTTCTGCTAGAAATGCAGGAAGGCTGAAAATCTGCCCCCTTTGCCTATACACGGGTATATGAGTCAGGCAAATTCCCTGGTTGATAGCCAGGGGAGTATGACACCTCAACTCTCTGAGGTGACCACTGGGAACAGCCCAAAATACTCTGAGCAATTGTGTGTATCCCGGACTTTAAATTTTCTAGTTGATAGCCACGGAAGCAGGAGAAGAAAGAGTGTAAGAGATGCAAGGTCGTGTAGCTCAGACTTTAAATTTCCTGGCCGGTAGCCAGGGAAACGTGAAAGAGTCTCAAAAAGAGTGAGGCATGCAATTACAACGGGCTGTTTACTCTGTCTCAGCCTCTCTCTCCAAAATGGATGCTACGACAAGTACTGTAAAAGCTGCCACGGGATCTATCTTTAGCAAATGTTCGATCCCCACAAAGTCTAGATGACTTCATGCTTCCTTGTGCGCTCATGGGGGAAAGCACAAAGGAAGGAACAGTCACCCTCTTAAACTTTCTAGCCGAGAGGAGACGCAAAGATTTACAGGGGAAATAAGTCATGACTGTGAGCAGTTATTCTAGAAACATAGGGAGGACCGGGAGACTCCCTGCTTTGAGGATTCAAACTTAACTTTATATACAGATTGGAGTTCTTGTCTGGAACAGGGGGTAAGAAGAGCAGGATATGCAGCTGTGAGGTTACAGCAGGTGCTTGAGAGCTCCCTCTCCCTCCAGGGATGAGTGCTCAACGGGCTGAACTTACGGCACTAACTAGAGCTTTAGAGCTTGCTCATGAAAAGAGAGTTACTATATATACAGATTCTAAGTATGCGTTTCTGGTCCTAGATGACCATGCAGCTCTCTGGAAGGAGTGCAAGTTCCTACCAGCTTCCGGGTCTCCCATAAATTATTGTTGGGAGATAGAGCACCAACCGAAGGCTGTTCCTGCCAGAGGAACTGGCAGTGATGCAGTGCAAAGGTCACCAGAAGGGTACTGATGAAGTCTGCCTGGGAAATCAACAGGCTGATGAAGCTGCTCATGAGGTAGCTAAAGGAACCACCTCGAGGGAACTGTCTGGCCCAGGTAAGTCGGCTAATGTAGCCTTCCGTGAGGTGACCGAAGAAGCCACTTCAGAGGAGCTTCTAGGGCCACTGCTTTGGGAGTATTCCCTCGACTTCAAATCCAGGTATGACCAAGCTGAGAAGTCACAGGCCCTGATGGTCTCTTGATCCCTTGGATGGCTCCTCGATGCTGAGGGAAAAATCTTGCTTCCTCCGTCAGACCAATGGAAAGTTTAAAAAACCCTCTAACAGTCTTTCCATGCAGGTAGAGATTCTACCCACGAGAGGGCAAGGAAGTTGTTTATAGGAGAAGATCTCAAGTCAGTCATAGATCAGATAGTTGAGGACTGTGAGATTTGCTAGCAAAACAACCCTCTTACATTCAGACCGGCCCCTAAGGGAAGCCACCCTGGAGAAGACTGGCAGGTAGGCTTCACTCACATGCACAGAGTAAAAGGCATTCAATATCTATTAGTAAGGGTACATACTTTCACAGGATGCATAGAAGCACTTCCATGCAGTGTGGGGGTCTTAACCACCACACAAGGGCCGGAGGAGAGGAAAGGTGAGCGCGCGGCTGCGCCCCCTCGTCCCAAGAGTACCAGACCCAGCCGGGAGTCTGTCGAAGCAGGAACTCACTTTATTCAGAAGTACAGAAGCTTATATAGGGTAGAGGGAGAACGTGGCAAGGAGGGGAGAGCAGGCGATTGGACGTGGTGTCTACGTAAGTGGGCCAATCAGCGGATGACCATGCAGGCAGGTGCCGGGCGCTCGCTCCAACAGTATTGGGATCATGTGCAGTCCACCAGGGTGGAAACAGCTTGGCCCAATCATCTTCCTTGGTAAACACCCGAGATGGCCTCCCCCAGGATTTCCAGTAGGCGCCATCTTAGATATCACCCCACAATGCAGAACAGAGAAGGCCAAGGAAATGGTTCAAGTTGTGGTGCAAGACATTATTCCTAGGTTTGGATTGCCTAAAGGCATACAGAGTGAAAAATGGCTCTTCTTTCTGTGGAGCTGTGACTCAGGGAGTTTCTGAGGCTCTGGGTATCCAGTACCACTTACATTGTGCCTGGAGGCCTCAGTCCTCAGGAAAGGTAAAGAGGATGAACGGGGTCTTAAAAACCCACCTGTGAAAGTTCATGCAGGAAACAGGACTTTCCTGGGTAACGTTATTATCCATATGCTTAATGAGAGTGAGAAACTTGCCTAAGAAATCTGGGCTGAGTCCTTATGAGATCTTTTATGGGAGGCCATTTCTTGCAAATGACTTCTTATGAAACTGAGGCTCAAGTTAAGCATATAACCTCACTTTCTCAATTTCAGAAGGCTTTAATTGAAGGAACAGAGGCCACACCATGAGTGGATGGACCTCCACTCTTCCAGCCAGGGGACTTAGTGTTGGTGCGATCTCTGTCCACTACACCATCCCTTGAGCCCATTTGGGAAGGATCCTGTACTGTAATCTTGTCTACTCCCACAGCAGACAAGTTACTGAACACGAGTCCTGGATCTATCATTTATGCCTGAAGCTTTGGAAGAACCCACCTGTTATCAAGGACTCTAATCCTGAACCTTCATACTCAGTGGACCCACTAGAGGAACTAAAACTTCTATTCAAGAAACAGCCAGCAATGGTCACTTCAGATAAGTAACCCCACAGCTCCAACGAACTTGTTAGCCTTCTTGAGGACAGTATCATTCTTTCTGATTCTGATGTCCTCTTATATGGCCACAAGCATCTCAGGGTGGAGAAACACTGACTCCAACCCAGTGAGAGAAGTTATCCTTCAAAATAAGGTGGCCTGAACAACCACTCAAGGAAGAAGTTATGCTATTATTAAGACAGTCATAATTTTGATATCTCTTATGTGCTCCTGTAATTAAACCAACAAGCTAATGCTCAGAGTTTAACTCATTTTTTGATAAAAAAAATCTTTTAGTTCTAGGGATCTTTATGATGTTACAGTTTGGACTTTGTCTAACAAACTGTCTGTTGCTACTTGTTTCCCCTAGACTACAAGCTATCCAGCTACAGATGCCTGTCTGCACTGAAAGCCAGTGAAGTCAGCCTCCTTACTTCTACTGGGGACACTTAGGTCACCCCTCCTCTGGACTGAAACCCTCGCTGCCAACATAACAACATCCCTTCCAGCTTGAAGTAGCCAGAGTGGTTATCCCAACCCCCGAACGGCAGTTAGGGTCAAACACTCCAAGGAGGCATTGCGAGAGGAGGCAGCGGGCTCATAGGCCGTCAGGGATACAGGGTCCTCCAGAAAGGGAGGATTTACGGGAAGGCAGCCGGCTCTCACACATGTCAGCCTGTAGCTGCCCACTCCCTAGAACTTAGAAGACAACAGAGAGGTCTTTAAGGGGGAAGTAGTTAAGGGTGGGCTGCAGCAGCGGGTTTAAGGGTAGAGAACCTAGCCAGCCCTAGGATAGCAGCCCCTTTCCCAGATACACAATAAAAACCCCTAGACAGTGAGCCACTGGGGCAACCCACATTTCTGGGTCCCCCTTCTGTCTAGCAGAAGTTCCACTGGGGCAACCCACGTTTCCAGGTCTCTTTCTTCTATTGTAAGTTTCCCTTTCTTCACAACCTGCCTCCCTTCTTCGTAACTTAGTCTTCAAGCATGTGGAGACACAAACTTGGGGCCGAGGCCTGTGGGAATCAGGGCCTGGCACCGCAGTGACTAACAGGATCTCCCTGCCTCAGCCTCCCTGAATCCTGGAATTGCAAGTGTGTGCCAGCACGTCTGGGTTATTCCAATTATTAGAAAGGAGAGAGGTGGAATCACATAATAGGAAGGTAAAATAGGCAAAGGGAACATAAAGCAAGAGAGATTAGAGGCCGGGGATAAAAGGTGGAACCCAAACAAAAGTCCATTGCCAGTACAGGAATCATGGTATTGGCTCCTGGAGTGGGGCTCCCTCACCTTGCTCTCCGTTGGCAATGCCCCCTCATTAAACTTTACCAAGCTGTGTCTCCCTTGAGGTAGGAATCGTGCCAACACAGGAAATCAAGTGGAGTGAGGGAGAAAGACCTGGTTCCGTGCGTGAAATCTATGTCAATGAATTCATTTCTAAGGCAAAGGGAAGAACATTATGGAATGTGGAATCATTAACTTTAAAATTATGCTTCTATAGTTATTTACTTATTTATTTTGAGACAGGGTCTCCCTGTGCAGCCCAGGCCGGTCCTGAACTCACTATGGAGCCCAGGCTGGCCTTGGACTCACAGCAATCCTCCTGTCTCAGCCTCCCAGTTCTGGGATTACAGGCATGCACCACCAGGCCCGACTTACGTGGTGCTGGGGAATCGAACTTGGGTACTTAGCGCTTGACTTAGCACTTGACTTAGCACTTACAAGACAAGCACTTTAACCGCTGAGCCATTCCTCCAGCCCCTAAAAATATGTTTTCAAAAAATCCCCAAGAACTTGGGGTTTGAATCGAGGTAGTAACACATGACTATTTATCTTCCATGCACTAATGTTTTGAAATATGCATGCACTTTCTTGGTGTCGGAAGACAGCCCCAAAGCCTGTTGCTCCCTGAAGCCTGGCGAGGCCTCCTGCCTGAGTTTTGGGCTCTCCTAAGATAAGCCATGCTATCCTTAAGCAAGCAGTTTTGGATGTGTTAGTGTGGTAATGGCTGTACTCAAATCATCTGTGCTGTGACAGAATCTTCTTGTTGGAGCCTGGTTAACTTCTAGTTCATGTATAGAATCTGTTATAGATGTAATCACTAAACCTTGTACAAACCTCAATTCTTAGCCGGTGTTAAGTTTTTCTGTGACCCACTTAGATTCCTACTCCTACTAAATGTGTGTGTCCTTCAGATCCAGTGGTTTTTCTTGTCCTTGGTATGACCTTTCTTTGTTCCCTGCAAGTATAAAAGAGGCTGGGAATGAAATAAAGTTGCTCGCAGCTGGACTGTGGGGTCCCCGTGCTTTGCAGCTCCGTCTCCCCAGGTACCTCTCAGATAAACTGGGAACTTACACCTGGGTAGTGCCAAGCCATTTATATGTATACACATATACTGTCCTTCAGAGGTTTTGCATTTAAAACATGAGGTTTCTCTCTGCTGTTGTCAGGACTGGTGAATTAGTGGGCTAGTTCTGTGTCCCACACAGTTCAAACTGCTGCTTTTGGCAAATGAAGAAAAGCACATTTCTTTTATCCTTTGCCAAAACAATATTTAATGGGAAAAGTGAATATATGGTAGAATCCTTTAATACAGCATGGTTTTAAATTGTTAGTGAATACACTTAAAATAGTAATATGTGCAGGAATTTAAAAAATTCTTTCAAATGCCTAATGTTTAATAAGTCATTGATTTGACTTAGAGCGTTGCATTCAGTAATGTTAGCTTTTACAACAGGCGGAGTATTAATTATAAATGTTAATGAGGAGTATGAAAATTTAAATTAAAATGAGTTGTCATATATTAAGTGCCCATTTTCTCCTGTGCTCAGATCACCTTAACAAAAACAGCTAATATATGAAAGATCCTTACCCTGTGTTGAATCCCCACTTTATGAAACTTAAGCTTATGTGCCGAGAAATCACTTAACCAAGCTGGGATCCTTTAATTCTACTTATTCAATAAACATTTATTGGACACAAAGTGTATGATAGGAACAGTAAATATGGTGGTTAATGAACTGACACGTTTCCTACATTTTCAGGATGGGTTCTATTTCCAGAGGCCTTGCCCTCGGCCACTTTACTACGGTGCCTACTTTGCATATGTTATGTAATAACTATCCACATAACAAGTGCTTGATTCATTTCCATTTTATGGATGAGGTGCTGAGGAACCCTGGACCCTGGAACCCTGGACACATAAATGTTCCCGAGATCACACAACTCTGTCACCATCAAAGCCACCCCCATTGTCCCAAACCACCTCCAGATATACACAAAAGACCAGCCAATGTACACTCCTATATTACAAATGGTATTTGTTCGATAAGTTTCTTGGCCAGAAATTCACCCTTCCTGAGGCCACATGTTCTATAACGAAGCGTAGCCATGGGGTTATTCTGGTTTGACAGGCTTTAGGAATCACATTCAGTTACCTCTTCGTTTGCGAGTCAGTTTAGTGAGTGACACGAAAGAAACTGCTATTACTGTGGCAAAACCCCAAAGGACCACAAGAACCCACGTGCTTACTGTCATCTTCCTGCGTGGCAGAGAGCACGATGCCGGCCTCTTAAATAATCAATTCTTAAGTGCAGGATTTTGAGGCAGGAAATCGCGTTTGTGGAAAACGTCATGGCTTGCACTCTGTTTCTGAATCTTCACCAGGGATGAGTTTGCTTTTCAACTCTAAGTGCACACACAATTGAGTCTGTTTCTTCTTGGGTTGCTTTTAAGTATTCCTTTAACTTTTACATAAATCACCAATTACCATTTCCAGCAAATATACAGCTCCTCAATTAATACATAGAACACAAAAGGCAAATTTCTTTTTGGAAATTAATTGGAGAGAAACATAAAATCACTTTTTTCAGTATGCAGCAACACCAGGAAATGGCTTCTTTTTCGAAACTTGACATTTTGGGGCTGGAGGCATGGCACAGTGGTTAAAGTATTTGCCTCACAAGCTCAAGGCCCTGAGTTTGTTCTATTCCCCAGCATCAAATACAGGTGAACATGGTGGCACACATCTGTAATCCCAGCACTCAGGAGGCTGAGGCAGGTGGATTGTCCTGAGTCCAAGGCCAGCCTGGGCTACAGTGAGTTCAGGACCAGCTTGGGCTACAGATCGAGACCTTGTCTCAAAAAAAAAAAAACTTTTTTTTTTTTTTGGCATTTCCCTAGTACTCACAAATCTGGCCTAGGCTTACTTTCTGTAATATGTTTTACAAAAACAGTAGATATATTCTATGTGTTTATATTATTTTTTCTTGTGCCTGCCCATGATTCTGGTGCAGTCCCCAGACATAAGAGTTGATTCCCCAGCATAAAGCTGGGTGTGGTGGTGCATGCCTATAATCCCAGCACTCAGGAGGCTGAGGCGGGAGAATTGCCCTGAGTCCAAGGCCAGCCAACAAAGGCAACAAAGGCAACAAAGTGAGTTCAGGACCAGCCTGGGCTACAGAGGGAGACCCCCGTCTCAAAAAAAAAAAAAAAAAAAAAAAAA
>PVKB01008290.1:0-18619 GCA_004027205.1 Ctenodactylus gundi | reverse complement strand
TGTCCTTGGCTCCGTGTGGGGCGAGCTGTCCCAGAAGGCGGTCCCTCCCCAGGTCCTGGGGGCGACGGTGGCAGGTGCTGCTCCTGTCCCCGGGGCAGGGCAGGGGAGCGAGGACACTCCAGGACAAGTAGAGGGAGGAGGTGGGCGAGCCCCCCAGGGAGACCCAGTAGGGATCGGTGGCTTCCGGAGATGTCTTGGAGACAGCAGCGTGGCAGGCCGACTGGCGGGCCGCCAGGCACCGATACCCGGGTTTACTGTGCTTCAGCCCAGCTCTGCTGATCTGCCGCCTCTGACACGGCCATGGTGACCCTATGGCACAACCATGACACCCACCCTTGCCCCTCCAAGGTGGGGGCCGGGCGCAGCCGCAGAGGGAAGAGCCTGAGTCCCTGCCCATGCCTGCTCCAAGCCAGCACCCCTGCCACCACCCCACGTGGCCACACTGCCTCAGGCTCATGGCAGGGGCCGAGATCAGGGATGGGCGGAGGCTGCTGTGTGCGCAAAGGGAGAGAACCGCAGCGTCAGCAGATCTGAGAAGGGCGGGGCGCGGAGGGGACGGAGTCCGCGTCCTCATCCTCCCGCCGGGCTCTCTGCCTTCGTGCCTCTGTCGCCAGCGTCCGTGTCAGCGTCCTCTTCTCGCCTCCTCCACTGCATCCTGGCCTCATCTCCAGCCTCACGTCACTTTCGTCGCCTCCGACGTCACCACTTCGGTACCGTCACAGTCTCCCGTGTCCTCACACCACAGTCCACAGAAGCCACGTGACTGAAATCATCCTGCCTGCTCCGCATCCTGGGCTGGGAGCCCCGCCTGAGTGTGAGCCGGGACGCGTGGGCTGGGCAGGCCGCTGACGCTGGGAGAGGCAAGGCCGCCCCCACTGCAGGGCTGTCCCTGGCTCGCAGTGGACCCAGGCTCGATTTGGTCTCTGCAGGTGTGGCCTCTGCCTGTTCTCATAGGAAATCCGATCTGGTGAGAGTTAATGTTTTCCTGTCGAGCAAGACCGGGACACGAGTCAGAACACGGCATGTAACAGGCTCAGCCTGTCTTCCCCATGACAGCCAAACCTGCCCCCAGAGCCACACCGCCCCCCCTGGAGGTCCGCCTGCCCGTGTGTGTGAGCAGGAGGACTGTGGTGTCCTGTGTGAGGACTGCCTGCTGGTCCTGCTCCCCCATGGTCCTCATTCAGAGCATAAACCAGGGAAGAGCTCAGGCTGAGAGCGTCCTCAGGACTGTCACCTCATCCAGAGTCGTCCCTGTCGTCATCCGTGCTCTCAGCACCCAACCCTACCGTCACCCTGATGGCCGTCACCGTCACCACGATCCTTACCACCTTCACAGTCACCGCTCCCTTTCCTCCCTCTTTACTCAGAGGGCTGCTTCTTACGCGACTGGTTTCTAAAGTAGAGTCCTTTTTCCTGTGGTTTTTATTCACGTGTGTCTCTTCTAAAAACGCGCTCGTTCTTCAGACCCTTCCAAAGGCAGCGTGCTCAGACATTGTGAAATCAGCATGAAGTAGCTGTGGAGTAACAACCCAGGCTGGTCCTGCTCTCTCGCTGCGAGTGTTTTGACAGCCATTTCTTCCAGCCATTTCTGTAATATTTTTATGACTGCTGACTAATTTCACCAAGTGTGGGTTGCGCTGTGGTGTTTCCTGTGTGCACATTTTGATCATACTGCGGTTTCCCTCCCTCAAACCCGCTCTGCACTGACTTGTATGCAGCAGTTCTCACCGGACGCAGGAAGACAGCACATGCGTGTCAGCACCGCCGCTGAGCAGCACCTGCGGCTCCCACAGCTCCCCGCTCACCCTCTGTGGACACCACGTCACGACGCCATGCCCACTGTCACCCTCTGCCTGACACAGAACCCTGCCACGCGACGCCAGCCAGCCTCTTCCCACCTGTCCCTACGGCTGTTCAGTGGGGCAATCTCTGTCCCCCAGTCCTAGGACTTGGCGTCATCGGCCCCTTCCTGCCTCCCCTGAACCTGTGTCTCCTGCTCGCTGAGTTCCCCCTCCTCCCGTGTCCTGATGACCTGCCCTCTCGGCACCCTGGTCTGGGGACCCATGAAAGCCCAGCTGTCATTCTTTAGCCCTGTGGGACCTGTATTTCCGTAAACCCAGGCCGTCTTCCGGTCACATCCTGCTCATGACCCTCGGGGGAAGTGAGATTTCAGACGCCACCTCACAGCTGCGCTCTGCACTCAGGACAGTCTGCAGCCCCTGCAGTGGACAGAGGGCCCTTCACTGTCCCTGTGCTGTCCTGGGACGGTCAGACTCCTGGCTCCTAAGTCTCTGTGCAGCTGGGACTGACTGTGAGTGACAGAAAACCCACCTGCGCCTTCATTTGTCAGTGTGGGGTCTCTGAGGCCCGAGCCGCGTGCAGATGGAACCTGGTCTCCAGCGCCGGGTGCAGGCCCGGCCATGACTCCGGGCCCGTTTCTCTCCCCACATCTCCCGTCCACTTCCAGGCCGGCTCGTTCTCAGCTAGGGCCACCCTGCGTGGGGACACAGTGGCTGCCAGCTCCAGACCTCACAAACGCCCTCTCAGCTGTGGGGGGCTGGCAGCTCACCTGCTTCGTCCCAGCAAGCGTCTTCTCGTATCTCATTGGGTCTGACTGTGTCCCGTGTTCACCCGTGAGCCAACGATAGTGGCTGACTTGACCAGGAACCAGGAAATGCCCTGATTGGCTGAGGCAAGTCACTCCCTGGATGACCAGCACCAGGCGTCTTTGCCCAGCACAGGTCCGGAATCAGCTTGGTCAGTCTGGGAGGCGACGTGGGGCTGGCTCACCTGAGAGGAGGAGGAAGTGGGGCTGTCCACGGGAGTTCATAAATGTCCTGCGGCCCATAGATGCCCCATCGTGGGTACGAGGACCTATCCTCCTAGGTTTGGGTGGGTCACATGACCTCCTTTATCTACTGAGACGAGAGGAAGTGGGGGACCCTCTGGGCGGGGCCTCTGGGCTCAGGGCATCCTTTGTCGCCTGTCCTCTGCCCCGCGGTGGCCTGGCCTGCCTCTTTCCACCCGTGCCCGCCTCTCCTGCCATCCACGCCCCCCTCCCACTTGGCGGTCACCGGCTGCCCCTTCCTGGTCCCCCCTCAGTGCGCTCGGCGTCTCCGGCTCCATCGATCCATCCTCCTCCTAGTCACAGAAAGTCTGGACTCTTCTGTGGCCTGAAATTAGCTTCACCTTTTTTACTAGGAAGAACATGCTGTGTGTGAAGGGAACGCCCTTGTCCCCTAACAACTGCCACTCACGTGGGAACCCCAGCTCTCCTGACCTGCTGTCCGCCAGCTCTCCAGTCCGTTTAGACACGGACGGAGCCGCGATGCGCCCTTGGAGCCACGGCCGGCATGTACTTCTGTTCTCAAGGACTCTCCCAAGCTGTTTCTTTCCATCCTCTCTGACGAGCGCGTGCTCCTCCTCCCTTCTGCTCCTGGTGGCCCTCGCCTTTCACGTGTGTTTCACGATTGTAGTTCACGCTAGGGTCCCGCCGCCTCTGCGCTGCCCCGGTGGCCTTGGGCCGGCGGATGATTCGTGTACCGCCAGCCAGCTCTGCACTTAAGATTCCTCTGCTGACGTCATTAACAGTCAACCGTTCCTCAGCATCGCACCCAGCACCTCACGCCCTGAGCCACGTGAGTTTCTGTGTTTCAGCTCTGCGTCTCTGTGTGTCCGTCTGAGATCCTAGCAGCGAAGGGCTCCTGGAGTTAGCACCTCTTTCTCTGCTCCTTTTCTCTGTCCCTCTCTGGTTCTGGGGTCCCTCCTTCCCTCCCTGCGAGCATCTGCCACCATCGCTGCCCTAAGAGGACCTTGGGGACAGCCGAGGGACGTCCCCTGCCATGTGCCCTGGAGGCGCTGGGCGCAGGAGGGCTGTGGGCTTCTTAGACACGTCACTGGGATTCACAACTCGTAACGGTCACAGCGTCACCGCTCTGGGCTCGTGGCCACCGTGCGGGAACACATCTGTCATCGAGGGCTCTGAGGAGAAAGGCAACCCCGCCAAGTCCCAGATCCGCAGTGCGCACTGCGCTGCGCACCTGGGGCCAACGGAGCGGCCAACTTCCTGCTCAGAACAGGCCCCTCTGGACCTCACCCTGGGGGCTCAGCCACGGCAGGGACAGATCCCTCCCTGGGCAGGGCCTGTGACGCTTGGGAGCACAGGGCTCAGACTAGGTGGTGGGTTTGGAGGAGCTGAGGCAGGTCTGAGATTATTGTGGTTATCGTGGTGGGAATTCTCGGTGGCAGGTTTGCCCGGTACGGGTGTCACACCCCCTGCCTGGACCAGCTGCCGTCCTGTGGGAGCAGCCCCGAGTCGCAGCCCCCTGCAGTAGGAGCCGTCATCCCCTGCCATTTGGCGCACCCTGACCAGGGCCCTTGGAGAAAGAAGTGTAGTTTTAAAACTTGCATTTGTGAGTGAGGATTCTGGCCACACTATTTCCACAGTACCCAGGAGGTCACTGTCCTGCTGACACCACAAATCTGAGCAGAAGTGTCCCCTCAGGGAGCCAGGCTTCTCACAGCCAGCTCCACCCTGAGCTTTGTGGCTGCAAGTGCTGCACATATAACAGGCGTCAGATGGACCTCAGGTAGCTAGAGGAACTCAGAGAACAGGGTCCAGCCTGCCGTGCGCGTGATCCAGGCTCCCCAGTCCTTGGGATTCTCTCCTGGGCTTGTGGAACATCTATGTAGCACGGCCTGGGGCTCCAGCTCAGGGGTCCCAGCTTATACCTGACGCTCACCTCACTGGGAGACACGGGTGCACGACACGCAGACCCAGGGTATGCTGGGGACAGAAGGGACACCTGGAGGGCTGAGTGTGGCACAGTGTGAGCAGAGCTATGGCCAGGGTGAAGGGTGGCCAGAGTCCCCCATCATCCTGGGCATAGGGCTGGGCTCCATTTCCCATTCTGCCTGGCAGCTAGCTGGTCATGTGACTTTAAGAGTCCTGTGGCTAAGGCTGGAGCTTCCAGTCACACCCAGGACTGACCCCAGGTCTGCCAGAGTGACCCACCACAGTTTCCCCACACTCCTGCTAGCACAGCACTCGCTCCTGTGAACCCAGGAAGCAAATGGCCATGGAGGGCCATCACCCGGCTGGGCCAGAACCCTGCAAGGCCCAGTAGGTGGAGCAGTGGGTACAGAGAGAGGGAGGCAGGCTGAGGCTGGGGGTTTGGGGACGGCACAGGCGGCTGGGGGACCTCACACGGTGCTGGAGAGGCAGCAGCATCCTCAGAGCTCCACTCTGCTGTGCTCAGGGGACAGGGCCACGGTGACTTTCCTCAGAAGAACCCACCATGGAGTGGAGCCCCTCCATTAGCAGGCTCCGTGCTGGCTCTTGTCCTGTGGGTGGTGGCCAGGACTCCTGCTGTTGCCACCCGAGCACAGGGAGCGGGAGGGCAGCCAGCCTGGCTCAGCCACCGTCTGTCCACCAGAGGCAGAGGTGCTGTCAGTGTAGAAATTAGGGGAGCTGAGTGGGCAGCCTGGCCCGGGCTCCCTTCCCAAGGACCCAGCCCTGCCCACTAAGCGTGTGCCGGCAGAGGATCTCCCAGCGTGTTGGGGATGTGGGGCGGGCAGGGTAGAGACCTATTGGGATTTGATGAACCCCAAGCTGGCCGAGGAAGGCTGTCTTTTCAGAACTCATAAATCAGCGTGTCAAATGCAGTTACTTTCATATAAGCTCTGCTTACTCCCCACTGCACCCAGAATTCCGATGGAGGCAGGAAGCGTAGTCTAGGCAGTTCTCGGAGCTCTCGTCCAAGCTCAGCATAATGTGGTGGCAGGTGGCCGCCGTGGGCGGAGGGCCCGCGCAGTAGGGAGGGGGTGGACATCCGCCCTCACCGAGGGTGCCGTCTGCAGGGTGGGGGGACCAGATCCCTGGCCTTCTAGTGCTGCTGCTGACCCTGGGGGGTCCTCGGTGGGGGGGATGATGTCCCACCCCCACCCCTGCCTCCACACCCGCATCTGAGATTTCCAAATGCAGCTTGAGGCCTTCAGGGTGTCTTCCCAACCCATTAGCCGGAGCTGGGTCTGTGGGCCAGGGACTCGGGACACAGGGCAGCGGGCCAGGCCAGCGGCTCTGGCACTGCGAGTGGAGAGAGGCCAGGGGACAGGCGGCCACCCGTGGCACCTCCCAGGTGGCCGAGACTTGTTCTTCCCCCTGTCCTGCTCCTGTAGGGGCAGCTGTCTCTGAAGACTCTTGTGTGGCGGGCTGAGGACAGAGGATCCAGCCACAGCCACTGGGGTGACCCTCAGAGGTGCAGATGAGAAGGTCCCTAGCTGTAGACCCTGGAGTACAGCCCCCGCCTGCTCGGATCCCGAGGTCCCCGTGAGGAGCCCTCCAGAACTGGTCACGTGGGCCAGTCTCTGAGATGACCATGTAGGGTTCTGCAAGGTCCCCAAAGAGTTCCTCCCCTACTCAGCAGAGCAAACACCATGAGGTCCCACGCAGGCCCAAGGGGACAGAGCTTCGTGATGGTCAGGATGGGCCTCCGTCACCCTTCCCTCCTTGAGTGCCCGGCATCTCCAGACCCACAGGGCTCCCTCCTGGCTTGGTGGAGTGCTCTAGCCCCAGCATACAGAGCAGACAGTCTCTGCCCACTGCCCGCCTTGTGCCCACTGTGCGGCCCACGCAGATCCCGCCTGGCACCGGTGACCTGCCCATGCCTGCGCTGGGATGTGCCCCGCCCCTTCCCCTCTGGGGTCTCAAGTTTGGAGATCGCCGTGTTACCTGAGCTGCTCGGCGTGGTCCCCAGAGTTCAGCTCAACACCCCATCCTGGGGCTCCCCGCGTCCTGTCCCCAGCTCCCTGGTGTCCAGGTCAGGAGCTCAGGTGTATGAGGAGCCGGTGGCCGGACAGGAGTAGAGGTGTGGCGTGGACAGAGGATGGGGCCCGCTGGGTGGCGTTTCAGGAGAGAGGAGCGTCTCTGGGGGAGTGCGGTGGCCTGGGGGCCTCGGTCTCCTGCACCTGCCTGCCAGCTCCCGGAGGATGCGGTTCTCCGAGGCCTGCTTGTCCTTAGTTCCTGGTGGGGCTGTGCCTGCTGCGTCCTGCTCATCTGGGCCTCACTGAGGCTGCTGATTATAAGGAATGATACGGTCTCCCCAGAAACAGGTGTCCAGCCAGCAGTGGGCAGAAAGCCAAGCGCCGGGGGAGGAACAGCACATCTCTGTGACCCTCGGAGGGGACATCACAGCCTGAAGTTCCATAGTGATACCATAAGGTGCAGCTGACCCATGGCTCTGGCAGCTTAGGAGCAGAATCTCGAGCTGGAAGATGGCCTTGCTCTGTCCATGAGCACTGGCCAGCTGGGCCCGCTGTCTGATGAAAGCCAGCTTCACCTGTCGCCACTGTCCACCACGGACGATCCGCAGCAGCTGAGCCCTGTCCCTCCTGTCCCTGCCCTTCCCACCCCAGCGCCCTCCCTGTGCCTCCAGTCTCCACCCCCCCAACCTGTCCAACTCCAGCCTGAGCTCAGCACGGCTCCACCTCGGCTCTGAGGCTGTCCCCCGAGGCCCCAAAAGGCTACCGCCCTGCAGTGTCCTGGGATTCTTGGTCCCAGCGGAGACGCAGGGTCCCTGATAAACATTTGGCCTCGATGACACCCCCTGGGAGCTCGCCACCCACAACCACAGACACACACGTGTCCCCCGCAGAGTGACAAAGAGTGGGCGTGTTCTCGGGCGCTGTTCCCGCACCCCTGGTCAGGAGAACCACGCTGCAGTGAGCTAATTAGGCCGATGGTTCAAGCAGCGGCCGCACTTTAAAAGTAGCATTAAAGAATAATCCTGCTCTGGGGTAGGCAGTGCGGTTTCACACGGCCCCACCATGGGGCTGCAGGCAGGGCACCCAGCCCTGTCGTGTCCGTCCTCTGGAAGAAGCCCCGAACAGATAGTTAAGAGGCTTGGCTCTGCCTTCTACGCGGCTCCCATGCCTGACAGGCTGGTCTCTGAGACGCCAGCCTGTGGCTCTGGCTGTAGGTGGCTGAGGGAACGGGGTCCCTGGTGCCCTTGAGGTCTGGGGACGGAGCTTCCCACCTTGATGGGAAGCATTTTCCAGAGGGTGGGGACCAGGTCAGCCTCCCTGTTCCCAAAGTGGGATTCACAAGCAGAACACATCCTGGCTGGGCCCTGCTGCCCCACCAGGGACCAGCCGTGCACGGGACGGAGGCAGAGGTGGTGTCCGGAGGACACCAGGGTGCTGGGACCCTGTGCCCATGAGTGCAGCTGGCGTCCCACTGCGCGGCCAGTGCCATATGGTGTCTACACCACGAGAGACTCCTCCATGAGAAATGCCAGCATCAGACACTACGGATCTGTTTATTTTGTTGATGAGTTCAACTGCAGCCCTGATTTATTTAGGGTACCAGAATTGATTTGACACCATTGATAGTTTAGTCTGTGACCATTAGCAGCCGGTCCCTCGTTCCTGCTGTGCTTTTTAAACTGGATTTATTTTTACTGTTACTGTCAGCAACATTTATTCTCCTAAGGGACTGATGATATCATTAGTCGGTGATTGTAATTAACCTCCCGGCTCCGAGATTGGTTAGCTAAGTACCTGCTCTAACTCGAGCACAGAAACTACCCATTCATTACCTCAATATCGATTTATCTATTGTTTTTTTTTTTTAAGTTAAGGACAAGTTTTAGCAGACGTTTGACCCAACACACTTAGTTTCCCTGACAAATTATTTGGGAGCATGACATCTGAACTTAACTTGAGCTTTCATACAAAAAGAAAGGGGCACTCACCATTCGCGGGTTCCGAGCGTCCCTCGCCGTGTCCAGATCTGACAGTGGGCGGTGTTTGCGTTCTCCCCCAGGTATGAGCCGCAGCGAGGTGCCTGGATTCTGAAAGTCTCCAGGACTGGCGTTGCCATCTCCTTCCCAACAGGAGGTAAAGTAATGCCCAGCCAATCCCTAACTGCCCCTGGGGGATCCACCCTTCACCCCAGAGCAGGAACTGGACACTGTGATCAGTGTGGCCAGGCAGATGTAAAGTCATTCTCACACCCGAGAGGGAGGCAGTGACCTTCAGTTGGGGGGGGGGGGGGGGGGGGGGGGCGGGGCGCAGCACTTTCCCCAGGAGGAGTGGGCCAGGCTAGGAGCAGCTGCAGCTGGGGAGGGGTCCTGCCCACACCAGGTTGGACCTTGCTTCCTCACCTTGCTGGGTTCCCACGGGCTGCATTTCTCCACGTCTCCTCGCCAGGATCACCTGACTCGGGCTTTGTCACTGCCGGATACTGCTGGACACGGGGAAGTCCCAGGACCCCTGGCAGCGCTGGCAGCTGTGATCTGCTGCCCAGTCACGGGACACATGGGTCCAAACAGGACGGAAGGCGAGGCTGGCGCTGGATGTCCCTGGGACCGAACAAATGCCAGGTGTCACCAGGGTCGGCCTGGTCCAGGGGCAGGACGGGGCCGGTGCTCTCTGCATATTCCCTGCATCCCAGCACCACCACCCTGCTGGAGTGCGGGGTGTCACTGCACTTCACGTGTGACCCACGCCTCTCTGTCCCTCTGGAGCAGGCTGAGTGTTTGTATTCCCAGACACGAAATGACTTCTGATGACCACAGCTTCCCAATGTGCTCTGCCTCCCACATCCAGGGTTTCCCCTCAGGCCCCATGAGGATCCGGGATGAGGTCCCACCTGGGGCCACAAAAACTCCAGCTTAAGAATGGCCACAGACCACACCGTGGATGCTGGGGAGTCCACCTGGACCTCACAGAGGACGAGGCTCCTGCTGTCGTCACGGCCACGGAGCCACACGGCTGCTCACACGCTGAGCCAGGGGCCAGCCTCCCGGTCCTGTCTTGCCCTCCCTTGCCGCGACTCGGTGGGGACTGTCCTTCCTCGGCACGTCGGTGCCCTTGTCTGGGAAACGGTAGCATAGGCCCATCCGCGGATTTCCGAGTGTCGTGTCCACGCCCTAATCTCCTGGCTCCACTCGGTGACTTTGCCAGTGTCAGTCTCTAAATCTTCCTACTTCCAGGTGAAGGAAATTCTCCAGATGAGGAGAAGACATTCCATGAAGTAAACAGAAAATTATCCCACCCACCTCCTTTGTACACAGTAGGGAGCATAGAACAGCTTTTCTTGAAACCAGCAACTCCTGCCAAAGGCGCTGGGCCTAAGCCCAGTGATGGGGCTGGAGGTCCACAGCCCCGGAAGCTGACTGACTTGGGCGTGCGTGCAGGTGGAGCTCAGGTGAGGAAGGCGCTGGGACCCCACAGCCTCTTTCCTTGCTCCAGGAACTCCTTCCACTCTGACCCACCTGGAGGCAGTGCTGCGGTCACCCCGCTCCACAGAGGCGGATGTCAGAGCCAGAGGACAAGCCATCCGCCCAAACCCAGCCTGCATGACCAGGGCCCAGCACAGCCAGGCAAGAGCTCTGAGAGTACCAATTTTTAACCATGAGCTTACAGTGATGGCAAGATGACCCCTCCAGGGAATCTCGAATAGCCCAGTCCATCCTTGCATATTTTTCTTCTCTCCATAACCTCCGAACATCTTTCCTTTCCCTGTCGTCCATCCTCAGGAGACCACCCTTCATGGGATCAGGCACAGCACGGGCCCTGGCCTCAGAGGGGGCAACAGGGCACGGTGGGGACTGTGGTGACAGGGGACACAGCCCTGCTGGGGGACCCGCTGCCCACAGATGCTACCCACAAGAGGGAGCCACTACCACTGGTCGTGCTGTGGGACCGGTGGGACCAGCCAGGCTGTGGAACCGGGCAGGGATCCAGGCTGCCGGGAATCTTGGTTCATCCCCACATGTCCTCAGCACCCAGAGCTGCACCCAGAGCTGCACCCAGAGCTGCACCCAGCCTGGGGTTAGGGCTTGATAAACATAAGCAGGTAAGTGCACGAAACCTCCCAATTTTTAAATGCTCTTGGGCACGGCTGGGCCGGGTGGCTCTCACCCACGCCGGGCTCCCAGCTCTGAGGCGGACGGATGCCGTGGGGCATGGGACTGTGAACCTTCCGTGGTCTCTGGACCTGCCCTGCCAGCAGACGGTGCGAGCACAGCTTTCTGTGGGGATCTGCTGGGCAGGGGCAGCACTACTGTTGGCGTGCTTCACCAGGTGGGCTGTGATCCGCGGGCGCCAGGCGGCTCTCGCTGTATTTTCCTGGCTCTCTTCCTCAGGAATTTTCAAGTCCAAGTGTCATTTCTCTTCATCTCTTGCTCCCTTCTTCCAGGGCCATCGGGAGCCGGAGGGAGGAGAGAACACGGGCGGGTTTGTCACCACCGATGCGTCTCAAGGACAGGCTCTGGGCGACCGTGACAGAGGTGCAGGCCACTCCGTCCCCAGAGAAGCAGCCGCCGCCTGCGGAACGGGGCTCTCTCAGCTGAGGGCGTCAGTGCTCCCCTGCCCGGTTTCTGTGATAGGTGCCCCGTAGTCTTCTCCACATGCACATCTGCGGGGATCCCCGGGTGCCCCTGGGGGACTGGTCTGGATACTCTCCGTGGTGCTGAAAAATACACCGCCGTGTGCACAGACCTTCCTGAAACTTGAGGGAGGCGTCTACTCCCTGTCACCTTCAATGTCCTTTTCTGTGACCTTGGGCCTGTCACAGAGGGAGAGGTGCACCCGTGAGCACAGGCAGCCCCACACCTGGCTGGCCAGGTGGGCAGGCCGTGAACGGCAGCTGCTGTCACCCTTACGGTGACTGCTGGGCCTTCTTGTTTATTTGTCCCCTGGGGACACAGCTCCCTAGAAGATCTCCACGGTGATTCCTGGAGCTTTATAAAGAGATCAAATCTGACGGAAAGGAAGAGGGCTGGGCCAGTCCTGCCGAGATGCAGACGTCACCTCCGCGCCGGCACCCACCCTGCCCACGCTGCAGGAGCACGGTGATCTGCCGCACAGGCTCATGTCCTTCTGGAGACACACGCCCAGCTTTCTCCCTCACAGAGCGAGGGACCCCGGCTCCCAGAGAGCCCCAGCGGGTGGGCAGCACACGCACAGGCTGGCTCTCCCGTCCCCGCCCCGTTTCCTGCCCGCTAGTCCTCGCCATTCCTCATGTCACCCATGGTTCTTTCTAGCACAGCGCAAGAAATGTCAGAAAGGTTTCTTGCTGGTTTAGATGCTCAGAACCCTCCTCCAGGCGGAAGGTCTATATTGGTTCTCCCTCAGCTGTTCAGTGGCGCTGGCCACCTGCACGGCCGCCTGCTCCTACCGTGCCTGCTGTCAAGGTCACAGAGGGACCTGTGGAGAGCCGTTGTGCGGGTCACTCCCTCAGCTTCTCTGCATGCTCCCTCGCTCGCTTCCTGGAGTCGGCCGTGTTTGGGACCACTCTGGCCTGCGCCGTTAACACACGTCAGAGCGTCGCCGCCTACAGTGCGCGCTCTGCGCCCCTGCTCGGTCCAGCTGCCTTCGTGCTGAGTCCTTCCTGGTGGACGGCGTCCTCCCCTTGTCATCTTTGGCTGGCAGGCAGGCATGGCATCAGTGCGGGACAGCACGTGCTCCTCAGATGGCAGGAGGCATGGCCTTCCCCCAGCTCCCTGTGTGGGGACTGAGTGGACCCTGGGCGCCACCACCCCTCTCTGCACGCCACGTCCAGGTGAGACACAGCGCCGGACAGCAGCTGGGCATCACTGTCCTGCTCTAAGCTCATGGGGAGCCTTCAGTGGGGACTACTTAAACGAATTTTTTAAAAAAAAACATGACGCAAAAGTAACAATAACTGATTAATGGTAAAATTCTAGCCTAGGGTGGGCAGAGGGGCTCGGGAGAAATTCCCTGGGTGTGAAGTAAGATTTTTTCGTGACTTCCAGCATCCCAACAGAGATCTTTCAGCCTGCTGGTTCACCGTAAATAGTTTTCATGACCCAGGCCGTAGCAGGAGGCTGGGGCGGGCAGGAGAGGCTTCTCCACTGGTGTCCTTTGGAGGGACAGTTGAGCAGGGTCCAGAGGCTGAAGGGAATTCTGGGGGAGACACTCCTGATCTCCACCGGATCCACAGGTCTCATCCCCACAGGTTCAAGGAGGGCCGAGCCTGAGGGACACTGTCTCCCACCACCACCCTATGGCTGTAACTCCAGAGAAAGATGAGGCCTGACCCAGAGGAAGTACTCAGCACGGGTGTCGGGAAGGACGAGGACACGGTGCAACTGGAGGACGATCACCCCGGCCCAGGGCGCGGGGGCTGCTGAGAGGAGGGCGGTGCCCCGGCAGCTTCCTGCCCGCGAGCAGCTGCGTCACCAGGAGGGGGACTCTGCTGCGGTACCCGGGACCCACGAGCAAGTGGCTTGGCTAGAAGGGGGACTCCCCTCTGTCCACAGTGGAGGCGCACGCTGTCCTGGGTCACATGATGACCCCCGGATGGCGGGGTCCGGCCTGTCTGCGAGTGGCCGCACCCACGCTGGCCAGCTGGCTCCTAGACGCCCACTTCCCTCTTGGGGAAAGCTGACAGGAAGGGCAGTGCTCCAAGGTCGTGACCTGGAAATGTTTTCTGTCGCCTACTCTGTGGTCACGTGACCATGCTTGCTGCAGGGACGTTGGGAATCCTGCCTTTATTCTAGACCACATGTGCAGCTTCATCCCATCCAGGAGCTGGCACGGTTGGCGAGGGGTAGCTCGGGAGCAGGTGTGGCTGCCCCGGGGACAACCCCCGAGCTGCTGCTCAGCCTTGAGGAACCTTCCACCTTGTACCTGCGGAGAGTCCTAAACAGGAGGTGGAGCAGGGAAGGGACCGCCGCTGGGCGCAGGTGGTCACGGGCTAGCTGCTAGAAGTCAGGTGGTTTCCGACGAGCTGGGATTTGAAGTTCGCGAGACTCTGCCCAGAAGTGATGAGATGTCTCGAATTTGAAAATGAAAAGGCGAGGCCAGCCGTTGGCTGCCGGCACCGGGAGAGGAAACCGTTCCTGGAACGTCTGTGCTGCAGCAGCCGGCCGCCCCGGGGCCGGCTTCAGGTGACGGCTGTGCAGCTGGCCTCCTGTGATCGCCGTGGTGTCGTCTGTCACGTAATAGGCCAGGCAGGGCATGTCACATGACCCGCATGCACAGTCTCCCACGGGCCGTAGACCCCAGCGCCCTGCTGTCCTGTATGGAGTTCTCTGTCCCTGGCTGTAGCCTGGGGGCCGTGGGTGGGGGAACTGCACCCGTGGGTGCGCCTGCACCTGCGGCCCTCCGCCCTTCTCAGGGGCACACACCCTGGCCCGGCAGAGCAGCAGAGCGCACAGAGGTGCTTGCCACCCACCGAGGCACTAAAGATGTATGTCCTTTTGTGAGCGTGGGTGTGTGCGCCACAGCCGGGGGAGCCGGCTTCTCTCTGCACCGTGGCCCCTGACTTGTTTTCCCTCCAGGAACAGCTGCTGCCTCATGTCAGGTAAGGACAGAGCTGTCCGTGGGTCCAGGGAGGATGGCAGTCACGTGTTCGTGGCACAGAGGCGTCCCTTCCACTGTTGGAACCCCTAACCTGTGTCACTGTGTGTCCTGCTGACACGCCTGTCCTGAGAGGGCTGGATGCCCAGGCCCTGGTGCCTGCCCTGTCCAGTGAGAGCTGGGCACCTGCCACACAGGTGTCTCTGAAAGCCACATGTCACTGCGCGTGCGTCTTCCACGAGCAGGGTGAGGGGCCTGTGCTCCCGCGTAGCTCCTCTCCTGACAGGCTGCGGTGGGGCCAGAGCTGCGCTGTGCTGGCTCAGCTGGGTGCTGACCGCAGTCACCTTCACGGGGTGGGGCTCAAAGCTGCAGGGGTCCAGGTGGGGCCATTCGAGGGCCGCCTCCTGTCCTCAGCAGGAACGCCAGGCGGGGCCAGGCTGCTACCGAGGCCACCCCAGGTGAGGCTGGCCCCAGGCCGGGGTGTTGTTCTCTCAGGGATTGGGTGTCGACCGGTGTCCCCTCCCCAGCGGGTCTCAGGGGCTGCAGGAACTTGCTGTGTGGGGGGTGGAACTGGTTTGGGAGCTTAGCCGTCTCTGGACTCCAGGCCCCATCTGGGACTCCTCCCCAAGGCCTGTGGGTCATGTGGCTTAAACACCGCCCTCGGCAGTGCAGACAAGACCACCCTCCGCCCTAGGCTGGATTCTCCGTATTCAATCCACAGTTTCAGAACTTCTAGGGTGGGCTGCAGTTCCTGGGGAGATCGAGGCTCACAGCAGATGGCCCCCACTCCGTGGAGCGGCCTCTTGGCTCTGGAGCGCGTGCGCTGTGGGGGCCTTCCCTGGGCAGCTCCCCACGCCTCGCTGAGGCCGGGCTTTGGGGGCCCACCGAGCTGAGGCCGCTGAGCACGGGAGGGCGGCTGTAAGCAGATGCCTCGGGCGGCTCAAATGGATTCTCAGCTGGGCGTCTGGACCTGAGCTGTGAAAACCAGCACATCTGTAAGCAGCAGCCGCAGCAAACCTTCCTCCAAGCCCCAGATCACCGAGCGTGGGGCTGCGTGGCCAGGGAGGAGGCAGCTTCGCAGAGAGGCCTGCGAGAAGCCGCCGAGCCTCAGGGCAGCTAGTCAACCCCAGCTCAGCCCCACGGCTGCCCCCGAGTCTGTCTCAGGACCGAGACAGCGTGGGGCTGGGAGGCAGGGGCAGCCCTTCGGTTCTGTGCATGCAGAATCCCAGGTCTCAGGTGGGAGCGAGCTCTCCCCCCCGCCCCCCGTGCCCCGTGGGCATGACGTCTGGCCTTACGTGCCTCCTCCACGCAGTCAGCCACGGACCAGGGCAGAGCTGACTCCCGCCTCGGGGAGACCCCTCCCGTCCCCTGCGGCTCCACAGTCACCCGCACAGATGCGTGCCAGTTCAGCTTTCCACGCCTGTACTGATGACCGTGCCGGAGCTGCACCCCTGCTCCTGGCGGGTTACATGCATCCGGTGGAACCTGCAGCGTCCTCCTGCTGTCCTCCATGCTGTTACCTGAAGCCGTGAAGCCTCAACCGGCTGACGCAGCGTCTGGCGTCCAGAAAATGAACCCAGGTCCCGTGGAGCTCCGCGGCTACTCTGGGGCCTGGGGGCTACGTCTGAGCACTACGAATCTGAGTCAGACTCTGGTTTCTTGCTTAGAATTAGGGTGAGCTCCAAACCCCGGGCCCCCTGGGACAATCTGTCTGTGGGGAAGGCTTCGGTCCCTGTCCTGAGACCAGAGCCGCACCTCGACCCTCCTGGGGTCCCCTGTTCGTGTCACTTTCTCTTCAGCCCCCCCCCCCTGCCCCCGTCTGCGGTTGATTTCTCCCATCTGTGACGCTGAGCACCGCCCACAGGCCCTCTTGTTCACATCTGTAAGCTGAAGGCATCTGTGTGCAGGGACCGGTCACTGCGCGTCCTTCGGGATGAGAAGAGGAGCCGGGAGATGCGGTGTCACCAAGGCCCCGGAGCCTGTAATCTATAATCTGCCACACACCTGCTCTCTACCACGCACACACGATCTACCACATGCATGCCGAAAATCTGCCCTCCCCCCCACACACACCAGGCCCTCCCCTCCTAACAGAACATGGCGCCACAGATAATCCGTAACATCCAAACACGTGAGGCTTTGGGGGGACATTCCAGATCCAGACCTCAGGCTCTTACATGGGGAATCCCTAGAGTCCACCTTAGGGAGAGCCTGGAGGAGACAGGGGGCCCTGGCCAGGCGCAGGAGCTCTGGGGACACAGGGTAGAGGGTCACACTTGGCAGGATGACCACAGCCTCCTGCCTCCTCTCCTGAGCCCAGCCCGCACCCTCCCTACATCCCCAGTGCCCCAGGACCGGGTCCAAAGTTACGCGGCAAGGCTGTGGGTCACGGGGCAGAATAAGCCCCCCTGACCCCTGCCATGGCAATCATGCTGGGCCACCCAGGGAGCAGGACGGGCCCAGTATGGGGCAGAGCAGGAGGGTGGGGACCAGGGGAGCCGTCCCAAGACCCCGACACCATGGCTCTCCCTGAGCCTGTGTCCGTTGGTGGGATCACGTCACCTCGATGGATTTAGGCCCCACACCGCCGTTAGGATTAGGATATGCCAACCACCTGAGCCTGGGGCTCACGAACTTGTTGGAATTAGAGAGTGAGTGATCTGTGGGCCGGCCAATGAGAGAGCACCCACCTGGATGTGGGCGGGCTAACTGGAGCTCCGACGGGATAAAAGGAGGGAAGCCGGCCGCTTGGCGCGGCTTCGTGCTCTGGGCAAGCTCTCGCCTGGGCGATTGCCTGCGGGCGCCGCAGGTCGTCAGCGCAGATTCGCTCCAGCCTCGACTTGTGCCTGTCCGTCTGTTGCGGCCCTTCAGTCCCTGATTTTCAGTCGCAGATCTTCACCTGCGATCCACTGCAGATCCTCGCCTCGCCGGCTGCTCTGCGGCCCCGGACGGGAGATCTACGGCTTGGCGGAGCAGCCACCTTGGAGCGCCTCTGTCAGTGGACTTGTAAGCCTTCCCAAGAGCCCCTTTAGTGCTGAGATCTGTGAATTCTGTCTTTTGAAAGGAACCCAAACTAATACAACCCCACTGCAGGAAAACTCCATGGGGTGGTGCGGAGCAAGAGCCCCAGGCCTAAACGGCGCCTTCAGCAGGGTCCCTAAATGCCACACTCTGACCCTCCAAGCATCCTGGGGACTCAGGAGGGTCTCTGAGCCCCACGCCCACACCTGATGCCCACTGGGCAGAGCTCCAGGAAGGGGCAGGACCCGCCCTCCCAGATCCCGGGAAACGCTCCCACGGCTGAAATGGAGCTCAGCTGGGTGAGTGCAGGCTGAATTCAGCTGCTGGGGACTCCGGGCAGGACCCGTGCCCGAGCTGCGCATAGGCAGATCTGCGTGCAGGTGGAGGGGAGACTCCTTCTCCTGCCCCCTCTCAGGCTCAGAAGTGGCGACTGTGTGTGCGTCACGGAGACGAGGGACTGGTCAACAGGAGAGACAGCAGCAAACTAAACCCTTGCGACAGCTGCGCAGGCGGGAGCCTCCCGGAGGGAAGCAGACGCGGGAGTGGGGGTTTGGGAGCCGGTACTCTAGGCGGTGGACACAGAGGGCCCTGGGGCACATGGGGCAGCCTGGGGACGCTGCTGCCCGGTCTGTGACACGAGGAGCCCGGGCGGCAGACGGGTGCAGTGTCTGTGGGCCGCGCGAAGCTGTCCCCTCCTGGAGGGACAGGTGTCAGCAACTCCTGGGGAAACTGAGGACACTGAGCTGTGCAGGCGCTGCTGCTGCTGAGCAGGTGCCCAGGTGCGCCCTCCCTGGTGCCCTGACCAGGTTGGCACAGCTGCGTCCCTGTGGGGCCTTTGGTTGGGTACAGGATCGACACAGGTGAGGGCCCAGGAACACCCACAGTGAGTAACAGGCAGAGAGAATGCGCGGTCGGGAAGGGGGCGGCCTTCTGGATAGACATTGTCACAACTTCAGGTCGGACGAAAAGCAAGCAGGAGAGACCAGGCCTGGATGATGCCGGGGGAGCCTGGTTCCTTCCCTCCAGGGGTGTGAGCTGAGAAGAGTCCCCAGGGACCGTGGACGCTGGCCCATCAGGGCCGCCTTATGGCAGACCTCGAGTGGATCCTGGGACACTTGGGCCTGCTGCGAGCCGCAGGACCCTCAGGTGCTTCAGCCCCTGAGGACCCACTGTGGTTTGTGGCCTGGTCTGTGTCCCACTGGGTCCCTGATGAGGGAGGACCAGCCACCTGCCAGCCTCCACCCCAAGAACTGGGCCCAAAAGGCAGGCA